>JAJOOS010002201.1:0-97553 GCA_029582725.1 Solanum chiquidenum
TACCTACACGTTGTAGAACCTATCCAATAACTATAGTGCACATCCCACATGATGGGAATAGGCATAACCGACATAGACCATACTAACTAGGCATGGAATCCGGAGTCTATCCTCTCCGTGGAGGTTGTTCTACTTGCCAAGGGTAGAACTAGTAAGCAGCCCATGTAGGCACATGGTTTGGTGGATGTCCAAGAAAGTTCATTGTGCCTAATCTCATACTCAACTAGGACACCTTTCTAACCACATCCACTCGGTGCTAGCCTTATTTCCCATAGAATATTCAATCACATATGTACTAGAGAGGGTTCCTTTTCTAGTTCAACCAAGTCATAGTACCTCTTCCCAAGAAAGGCCCCATTTCTTAGTCATAGCCAATCAAGGTTCATAAGAATAGCTCATTTAAATTTCTTAGATAAGGATTCTCATGCCGTTCCGACTCCATCCATCTCTAAGTCTATCATTTCACTCAATAAGGGAACATCTCCCTGAGGCCCATCCTTCAAGGTTATACATTTACTTAGGAAAGCTAGACTTATGAAATGGCACCATTTCTTAGTTCTGCCGATTCAAGTCTTGGCCTAGAATTCCTCTTTTAGCATTTATAGAAAGGGTACCATTTCTTAGTTCTAGCCCACTTTACAATTTCATGCATTCAAGACTTTAAGTAACAAGAAGAGACACTTTAGTCTACTAATCAAGTCACAACATTATCATTTGAGGACACTTCATAATCCAACATCATCACATATATACATCATTTCAAGAGAAACATGCTTTCACATTAGCATAATAACACTTTATACAATATCACATTAATACCATTAGAACATCTTCACATTATAGGATCACACAAACGTTACATATAGCTTCATATAGGACTTTACATATAGCCGCATATAGAACTTTACATATAGCTTCATTTATATATAATAATTCAACAATACAACAATACTCATGTAATGCCCTTCATGGCCACAATCATAATTCAAAACCAACAAGCAACACTTCCACCAAAGGTGGATCCAACCTAAGAAATAATTATAGCAATATTAATAGATCAAGCCATCTTACCACCTTTCAAAGCCATAAGCCACAATTCTCAATTCCATGCCAATTATACAATATTCATCAAGTTAGGTCAACTGACCCTCTTTTCATAGCTATCTTCATCATCCTTATATTCCAACAATTAACAATACAATAACAATGATAATAACAACATTCGACTATGCAAGCTAAGCTAAACTATATATCCAATAAGCAACATAAAGGTTAAATCTCAATATATGACCATTCAAGGCTACTACATCACATTATACAATTCAATAACAATTTCCAGCAATTCAACATAGCTAAGATCATATAAGAATAGCCCACATCAAACTACTCAATAATCCTTCTTTAATTACTCAAAATCAATAGACCCACTTTAGGCCAAATTTAAAGAACTTGAGAAGACATGGGTTCATGAAGATTTCTTTCTTAAAACCATCAATAAACATTACTAACAACATAAAACATCATTTAAAATCATTTAATGAAAGAACCCATGCTTAGAATTTGAAATAGTGTTTTGTGTATTTGAAAAACCTTGAAAACCTTTTGATTGGGCTCCTTGACAGAAAGAATAATCAAGGATAAAGGATCCCCATACCGTAATCATCAAGAACCAAATAAAATTGAAGAAGAAATCAGTATTCACCATCAACCGTAGCTCCATCTTTCACCTTGAGCTTCCATGGGGTTTTGAGAGAATTTTGAGAGAGGGAGGGTTTTGAATTTAGGAGAATGACTTTAAAATAGACTTTAAATGTTTAAATATACTTAAAAACACGTAAAACAATAACCCTAGGTACCCAAACTACCCCTCACTTAGTTGGACCTTTTTAACAAGTCAAACTTGAGCTTTATTTTTGCAGATTTCGTCGGGGCACAGGTTCGCGACGTGGAGGTGTTCCCACAAGTTTCATAAATAAAAATCCGAGACAGTAGAGTCCGCGACATGTCCGCGATGCGGACCAAACATTTGGCCCTTGGTGGAGCTAGTCCGCGACGCGGACATGCTCCCTCCAAGCACAACTTCAAGCTGCCTTGGCAGCTTGCTTGGCCAAGGTTGGGGTCCTCCTCGGGGACCCTTAGGGTGGCCCCCGGGGAGTCGTATCCGAACGTTTTGACCCTAAAAACATTTATTAAGACAGTAGAGTCATCTCCACTGATTTTAGACTCCAAACAACACATAAAAACATGAACAACATACTAGAACACACCAACACGTAAAAGACTAGTTCCGAACGCCTTGGTCGTCCCTTGACGTTTGACTTCCAAACACTTTAAAACTGACTAAAAAGGCAATTTTTCATTATTTTAACAAGTTATTAATGGATAAAACCCATGTGAGGCTCTACTTTATCCTACTTCATTTTGAGAGGTGTTACAATATCCCCCACTTGGGAACATTTGTCCTCGAATCACACTTAAACGCTTTTCGAGGAAAACAATTTAAGTAAACAGCCCATACTCATGCATACCATAATATAAACCATACACATAGTAAGGAGGAACATCACTCCACATCAAAGCCCCACAATAACTTCATGCAATTCAAGAAAGTAGACACAACATCTACTAACTCCTTATGCATCATCTTTACCTTTTCTCATGCTACTGGAGGAACTTCCTTTTCCAGATAACATCATGCTCATTTAAACATCATCAAGCACATCATGCAAATTTCTCATCAATGCACAATTATGCAACATTTTCAAGAACACATTTAAGCATGCTCAATAAGTCAACTCATGCTACATTTAAGCATGTTCACCATCTCACCTCATGAAACAATTAGACAATTCATACTAAACGCACATTAGCGTGAGGAACACATAACATAAAGACTCATTTTTTCTCATTTAACAAGAATTCAAATAGAACATGCATAACATAAGGAGAACATATGGAAACTCATTTTTCACACCAGACTCCAAAACATAAATCAAGCTAGTAGGAACTCTTTGTTTTAGGCTTGAATAGGCACATAAAGAGAGAGGTAAGGATATCAACACTTCTCAAAAACCTTACTACTCAATATACCATCTCCCACTTAAGGGTAAACCCAACTAAGGTCAAGAGAGAAATAGAAAATAAAAAGATGTGACTATGTGCAAAAGAAGCAAAAAGATGAAAAGACAAAAGTGCTAAAAAATATATATATAAAGTGAAAGAAAAAAAGAGGAAAGTGAAAAATAAGAGCAATAAAGCCAAAAGTCACATTAGTGCTGAAAAAGTTAAGGGAAAGAAAATCCAATGAAAGGATGTCAAAAATAGGTTGTGAAAAGAGGTAAAAGGTCAATGTAATGTCAAGGAGGGCAGAAAGTCACTAAAAAGTACCCAAATGTACCATACCTGACCCTGAGCCTACGTTACATGCTAATAAAGTCCTATAGTGATCTTAGCAACTAGTTTGGAGAGTCTAAGAAGTGAAAATAAGGGTAAGCCTATGGCATTGAGCACTAATAGTACTTGAAGTCACTTCTTAGTGTGAGTGTTGAATGAATCCTCAAAAAATGAAACACATATCTATTTTGTGTGGAAAAGGATTTCATTTTAAGTGAGGGCACTAGTTACATTGTTGGAGAATTGAAACCTTGGTGATTGTAAAAGGTGTATGTTGTGATGTATGTTGGTCGATCTATGTCATGTATTGATCCGTATGAGTTAGCTTGTTGAGTCTAAATGAAGACATATGCACTAAGGATATATGATGGATTGAAAAGGCCATGTGATTGCTTGAGCTTATATGTCTGCTTCTTCACAAGTGTCCTTTAGAGTTTTAGTGTGAAACTTGAGGACGAACAACATGTTTAAGTTGAGGGTGTTGATATACCGTGAGTTTACTGTATTTTTTATGCAATTCACTTAGACGTTGTGTGTGTCTAGAACCTTATTGTATTAGAAATAATGTATTTTATGTTGTGATTGCAGGAAATAAGATTGGAATGCAGTTGATATTTTGGAATTCATAATCAACGACACAACTTCCTGTACAAGTATTTACGAATCGTGCAATAGTATAGTAACCTAACCAATGGTTGGGGTCGTGTCCCAAGGGAGTGGTTTTGAGAATTAATAGAAAAAAAAATCTAGTTCTAACTAGTCGTAGCTAAAGACATTAAAGATTAAAAACATTGTAAATTAGAGGGGGACACAAAAGTGTTAAATATCAATTTGGGGTTTTTGTCACAAGTATAGCAAAAACAACGAAAATAACAAGAAAATCAAGTATGGGGAAGAGTTCTTGGGGTGTGACTGCAACACAAGTTGAGATAAATAATTGGGTACATGCTTTCGATAGGAAATTTGCAAGATAATAGTGACTAGGCTAAGCTTTAGATGGAAATAAGCTCCCTCTCGGGCAACTTACCCAGTTTCAAATATGTTCCTCTCGGACACCCATTTGCCGCATGAAGACCAGCCTACGCCTTACCCCACTCACTCTCTCGAGTTGAGTGTTAGGATATGGGACTAGGGCTCACCCTCTCGAGTTGAACCTCATGTTGACCCACTTCTTAGGCCATCATTCTAGTGGTCTTGGTTTCGCAACCTCCCACTCAGGCGAGCCAAAAATACATTTTAGGGTTTTTAGCGACATATCAAGAAATAACACAATACACCTAAAATGATAGTAAAATCAAATGGGTATAAGAAATTAAACCTTGATTTAAGCGAAGGAAGAAGAATAGAGAAGACCCACTTCCAACTTGGGGAAGATGAACTCCTTTCTTCAAGTTTCCAAAACCCTCTCCAAAATTGAGAGTAAAAATAAAAAGTACTAAAATTATATTGTCTAATGATACTACTAAAACTGATTCTAAAATCTGATACTAAGCTATAACTCTCAACGAGTATTTATAGTTTTCAAAAATCTGTGCTGCAGCGGATCACACGGCGACATTAGTCGGAATCGCCAATCAACTCGGTGATTCACCTTTTGGTGTAGTTCATTGCCGTCTTGAACCATCTTTCAGTATCGTTGTGCTCTGGGTCATTGGGCTACATAGTACTGCTTCGCGGACCTTCTCGGCGATCCGCCGACTGCTCCCTTTTTCCTCCGACTTGATCCTTTCCTTCAGGGCTCAGTACACTGGAGTAAAAGGAGAAGTGAGACCCTTCAGCAATTCACCAAGTGAACTCGGCGATCCTCAAGCCTTTATTTTCTTGTTCTTTTCACCCTTTTCGCTCCTTTTTGCAAAGTAGTGTCCATGCATTCCTTCAAACTTCAAATACCTGAAACTTAAAGGTTTTCATCAGATATTGAGATAATATAAGCAATTGAGGGCACTATTTGTATTAAAATAAAGCCCTAAATGAGTCCAATTTGTGGACTCATCAACACCCCCAATTTAAACTTTTGCTTGTCCTTAAGTTCAGTTGTTCAAAAAGGATGTCTAAAATAGTGCTACACAAGACTCAATCATGAACATACACAACAAGACTCAGACTACTTATGAAAAGATCAATTGTGTACCCAAAGATTCAAGTTGTGACACACCAATATCAAAGATTCTCATTCTTGCAATACTTGCTACTATTGCAAGTTCAAGCTCAACAGAAGTATCTAAATTCCCTCATACAAAGAATGATTCCATATTCACACACAAAAGTTAATCAATTTAGGACCAGGAATCAAATGCAACGCTCACACTGAAAAAGAGGAACACAATGCATGTTTTCACCCATAGGTTTTCCCTTAATTTCCAATCGACTTTTGATTCAGCTTACTCAAGATCAAAAAGGTTTTTTCAAGGCTTGTAATGGGTTTGAGTGAATAGGTATGGTCATTTAGGTTCAGTGACTTCTTCATCCTCATGAGAAGTTGTGTTCTCAAAATGTAATTTTCCTTTCCCTTATCACTGTTTCTTCTAGTGCTTCGAAGTCATCCTTTCATTTACTCTCCATGTGTTGCTTGGAAACCGAATTCCTTTTGAACCTTTATTCAATTATATATATATATATATATTATTTTTTTTAAAAGGGTTTCCATTTTGATTTGCAATACCATGGGTTAGAGAGACTTTTTCTTGCACTTCTTGACTTCTCCTTTTCCTTTTCACCACACCCCCAACTTAGGATTTTCACTAAATCAAAAATAAAAAGGATTATAGGTAGTGGGTCAAGTAAGGTCTAGGGTTCATCAATTTCTTCCAAAGAAAGGTAAGGGTCAAGGGGTGTTCAAAAGAGTTTCGCACGCTCACGGGTAGGCCACAAAAGAGGTATATGTTAAATTAGGTTCACACTCTTTAAAGTTGCCTAAGATCATATCAAGAGGACACCTTTCTAAATCAATCAAACTAACAGGGAAAATTTTGGGTTTATTCATGCACGGTTCAAAGTAAGCTAATCACACAAGGCATCGACACTTAAGTCAAACAAGACTACACACTTTCGCTAGTGTGCAACAGTCATTACAAGAGAATCAATTTGATAAATGGTTAATCACAACAAGATGAAAAGAGTTCACATATTGTCTATGCAACTTCATTTGGTCTCGTTGTAGCCACACATTTATGTTCGTTCGATTGAGAGCACTATTCAAGTCATCAATATTGATCGGAACTGAGACTTAGATTTTGCAAAAGAACAACAACTTTCAACACAAGCGGTGGCCAAAATTATCGAAAAATAATTTTTTTGTTGGAAGGGTCAAAATTTGCATCAATTAAAATAAAAAAGAAGAGTCATGAGCTCAAACATCCATAGAAAGCAGTGTAAAAACAATTTTAAACAAAACAACCCAAATATACACAAAACATGAAATTTTCAACACAAAAGGTGTGGGCCTCACCCTACCTCAAATAAAAACAATTTGTCCTTAAATGTAATTAAGAGTTCTCAAAAGTAAAAGCATAATAAGATAGAGAGGGAGGTAAAGAAAGGTTCTATCTACGCAGTCTCTCCATCTTTTGAGGCATTAGTGCCTGGAGTGACTTCCAGAGGGATCAGCTCCACTGGGTCCAGTAGTAGGAGTCTTTGCCAATGAGGCTTGCACAACAACATCTATCATGATTTGTTTGGTATCGGCTATGTCATCTGCTGCAGCTCCCTCAACCATCTCTTCGTCAGTCTCTTCCTCTAAGTCAAGATCGGTTGTCTGTTTTGCTTCGTCTCCATGTCCAATGGTGGTCTAGGGCATCTCAAACACATCCAGAATCTCCACTTTTGAAAAGATCATGGACACATTGGAGGATTTGAGGTAGTCCACATCTCTCCTCAGCTCTGCAATAGCGACCTTTAAGCCGGTCACCTCTTTTGTGGCTCATTGGTCATGCTCACACCTGGTTATCCTGGCCATCAGAGAATCAATAGTTCTTCTTAGTGGTGTCATAACATCATCGAGGGCACCTGTATCATTCTTGGAATAGAGTTTTCTATGTTAACAGCCCAGAAATCAGCAGATTGGACAAGTTGTCCCATTCGAATCAAGGATGAATAAGTGATTGGTTCGCAGGATGCAACCGCAGCAGTGGGTCTGTGTTATACCATAGAAACAGAGGGACCTAAAGTTTGTGAATGAGAAGAAGGAGAGGGTATACATGAAGAACTAGGTGCCGGAGTGGGCGAAGAATCCTCCGCAGGTGTGGATCCAGTTGCCACAACTTCATTCTGTTTCTTTCATGCTTGGTCCTTAAGATATTTGGCTTTGATCTTTCAGATATTAGTGGTGGCTGTGGCAGCCAGTTCCACATCCTTCTTTGCATCTCTAGGCACCTGAGTTCTTTTGCACAATTTTGTGATCAATATTGGGAAAGGAAGAGATGTTTGGCTCTGTTTTGCACGCATATGGATCTCTGAATCGATGATTTCCCCCAGATTTATCTGCATTTTCTATATGATGCAACTCAGGCACGCTACCTTTGCAAGGCAAAAAACGGACTCATTATGAGATGGTATGATTGTGTTGCTGATAAACCCAAACCAGTATTTTGCAGCTATGTTCAGATTTTTCTTTTCAATAGAAACTCCTTTTGCTAGCCATTTCAGAGCCTCATCCTCTGAGATCAGCGGGGCTAACCACTTTTTCATCTCGTCCAGCTTATTTGTTCTGATTAAGTGATGACAGTGATCATTAATCCTATCGGACATACCTAAAGCTCTGTTGATAGCTTCGCTGTCACAAGCTACCTTCTTTCCTCTGACGACCACGTAGTCACCTGCTTTGAAGGACGACACCAACCTCTTCCATTGAGGTATCAATGCACTGTATGCATTGTAGAACTCTCTAACCCAGATTGGTATGTAAGAGTCACGGGGTTTGGTGAATATTTGAAATTTGTGATATCTCAGGAAATCTATTATCTCAGGATACTTATTGATCACCCCATCTATGGAGAGCCATTTTTCCTCAATGATCGTTCTCAGCCCTTCAGACTTGAGTCTGTTTGTTGATTTAGGTGGGGGGCCTTGTACTGGAGGTGCCAGTACTATTGTCTGCTCTGAAACTGGAGGGGTCAGAGTGTTGGATCGAAGATTTCTTATCCGAGATGGGTCATTCATTTGTTTATATCGGAACTCATTCCGGTGTGCCTCCATCAGTTCATCTTCATCATAACCCATGCTCTCACTATCATATGTTGTTGGGTCATTAGTGTAGAAACCAGTATTGTCAGAACTTGCATCTGATAGCTCAACAGTTTTTGTCCTTGCCTTTGCCTTTTCCACCAGTTGTGGAAATTTTGGTGGCCTTATGCATGGATGCCGTTGCATCCTCATCGATCGTGATCCATTTTCCTCTGTGTCGGGGTAGTGTGTTGCTACCAGCTTTGTTGGGTTTAGTCATATCTGCAAAATATTTGGGAGGAGTTAAGGAAGAAAAATAAAACCATAGGTAATCTATTGCAGAAAGGCTCACCAAGTGGGTCGGCAAGTCACCAAACCTCTTTCGGCGAGCAAGGGTTTGTTCGCCAAAGGTTACAGTGCATAAGGGTCACAGGAGTAGTATGCAGAGGGCGATCAAGAGTACTTTTGGCGAGTCGCCGAGAGCGTTCAGTGAGTCACCGAGAGCGTTTGGTGACCCCTGGCTTCTCGCCGAAAGTCACAATTTCATTCAACTAGGCCAGATACCAAGGGCGAGATGGAGACATTTGGCGAACCGCCGAACGATTCGGTGAGCTCGACCCAGCTCGCTGAATGGTCCAACGTGCCCCGTTTCGACCCATCTTTCCTAATTTAATCCCGCAAACCCTGAAAGCAAAATCAAAGCATGCAATAACGAAATTCAAACTAGACCCATACTACCAATCACTCTGGAATACTCAGATTTCTTCCGGACTTGCCGCATTTGTCCATTTGACGATATTTGCAAATGTTCTACATTTAGCACAAACCTAGGCTACTCTGACTTCACCCAACCAATTAAAACAACATGTGATGACAACCCAACTCATAAAAAAAACATAGAGATTATGAGCATTTGAAAATTAGACAACACAAGCAAAAAAAATACCCTAGAATAGGCATGTAATCATTCTAAATCTATCAGAGAGGCCCAGCACACATCACTAAGAGACAATTATTGCAAATGAGTACAAGACTTTCAAATGTAAATATAAGGAAACCAACCTTCAATGTTAATTAAATTCGATTTGATAATCTAGGCGGCAAAGTATTCCAATTTTGAGCACATGTCCCAAACTAAAATGCTAAATTAAAGAGAATGCTACCTTAGTGGGAGTTCAGGAGATTTGTGAGCGAGGGAAAGTGAGAGATTTTAAGTCTTTGGACCTTTTTCTATTATAAACCGATCAATTCGCTCTAGTTCGACAACGTTAGTTGCGATTGCCGATCCACTCAGCAATTCGCCAAGTGGTCCCTTGTCCTGCCAATTGTTACAAACTTGTCAATTTCTTGTGAGCAAGATGGCAGTTTAAGTCGAAATTGCCAACCAGGTCGTCGACATGCCGACCTGATCATCCGTCCGCCGACTGACCATTTTCTAGCCAATCTACATTTGTCGTCATTTTCCTCATTCAAGCCTGCACCACTAACACACCATTATTTGTAAAAGCAAATGTAAGCATTTAAAACCTTGGGTTGCCTCCCAAGAAGCGCCTTATTTAATGTCGTGGCTCGACGCGAGTCCTTACTCATTCCCCATTGGTTGAGTTGTGATGCTTAACGTGACCAACGTCACTAACCTACGGTTCGAGTGTGTATGATCGTTGATAATATACTAACCCAACCAAGGGTTGGGGTCGTGTCCCAAGGGAGTGGTAGTGAAAATAGTAGTTAATTAGAAGTTCATTCTAATTAGTCGTAGCTAAAGAGTTTTGTGAATAAAAAAATTGTAAATTCAAGTGGGTGACACAAAAGTGTCTAATATCAATTTGGGGATTTTGTCAGAAGTATAGCTAAAACAACAAAAATAAAGAAAAAATTCAAGTATGGGGAGAAGTTCTTGGGGTGTGACCGCAATACAAGTTGAGATAAATAATTGGGTACATGCTTTCGATAGGAAACTTTCAAGATAATAGTGAGTAGGCTAAGCTTTAGATGCAAATAAGTTCCCTCTCGGGCAACTTACCCCGTTTCAAATGTGTTCCTCTCGGACACCCATTTGCCGCATGAAGGCTAGCCTACACTTTACCCCACTCACTCTCTCAAGCTGAATGTTAGGATATGGGACTAGGGCTCACCCTCTCAGGTTGAACCTCATGTCGACCCACTCCTTAGGCCATCAATCTAGTAGTCTTGGTTTCGCGACCTCCCTCTTGGGCAAGCCGAAAACACATGGGTGGATTTGTATTTGAAACTACGAACCCATTAAATTAAACCACAACCACTAGGTGAAATCAGCATTAAAATACATCTAACCTATCAGCAAGCAAGACCCGACAATAATATCAACACATATTTGCTAAATCACACCCCAAGAATGTGGGGTTTTTGCCATACATCAAGTGATAAAAAATACACCTAAAATGATAATGAAATCAAATAGGTATAATAAATTAAACCTTAATTTAAGAAAAGGAATAAGATTAGAGAAGACCCACTTCCAACTTGGGGAAGATGAACTCCTTTCTTCGAGTCTCCCACAAAACCCTCTCCAAACTTGAGAGAAAAACACTTAAACTGATGTTCTAAAAGTGAAAATTTACAATAATGTTTGGACTCTTAAAAATAATAAGTAAGGCTACTATTTATAGTTTTGAGATTTAGTGTTGTGGCAGACTGTTCGGTGAGGTTAGTCGCCTTTTGGGCTTTGCCTTCAGCATATTTGTGGTATGTACCATTGGGTGGTATGGCATTGCTTTGCAAAACTGTTCGGCGAAGCGCCGACTGCTCCTTTCTTCGCTTTTTTGATCCACTTCCTTCAGAGCTTCGCGTACTGGAACAAAGGGTGGAGTGCTTCCCTTCGATGATTCGGCAAGAGTGAATGGCGAAGCTCATGCTTCAGTTTTTACATTCTTTCCAGCCTTTTTGTTCCATTTTGCGCCTAAGTGTCCAGGCTTCTGCTAAAACTTCAAATACCTGAAACTTAATAGTCTTCATCAGATATTGAGACAAAATAAGCATTTGAGGACACTATTTCTATTAAAATAAAGCCCTAAATGAGTCCAAATGGTGGACTCATCAACACCCCCAACTTAAACTTTTGCTTGTCCTCAAGCAAACTCAAGTTCAGCCGATCAAAAAGGGATGTCTCAAACAGTGCTACACAAGACTTGATTATGAATGCACACAACAAGGCTCAATTTACTTATGCAGAGATCAAATGTGTACTCAAAGATTCAAGTTGTGACACACCATTACCAAAGATTCTCATGCTCGCAATACTTGCTACTTGTGCAAGTTCAAGCTCAACAAAAAGTATCTAAATGCCCTCACATAAAGAATGATTCCATATTCACACACAGAGGTTAATCAATTCAAGATCAGGAATCAGATGCAACGCTCACACTCAAAAAGAGGAACATAATGCATGTTTTCATTTATAGGCTTGCCCTTATTTTCCAATCGATCTTCGATTCAGCTCACTGAAGATCGAAAAGGTCTTTCTAAGGCTTGTAAAGGGGCTGAGTGCAAAGGTATGGTCATTTAGGCTCAGTGACTTTTTTCTCATGAAATGTGGTTTTCTCAAGACATCCCCTTCTTTTCCTTTATCAATTTTTTTTCTAGTGTTTCTAAGTTATCTCTTTATTCACCTCCATGGATTGCTTGGAAACCATATTTCTTTTGTGCTTTTATTCCACAACTTTTTCTTTTTCATTCTTTTCTTTTCTTTTTCTTTTCTTTCTTTTTTTTTATATGGAAGGTTCCCATTTTTCCGCAACACCATGGGTTAAGGGAGACTTTTCTTGCACTCCTTGACTTCTCCTTTTCCTTTTTACTATACCCCCAACTTAGGCTTTTGGCCTAAGTTGGCTCTTCACTAAACCACAAATCAAGAGGATTGTAGGTAGCTGGTCATATAATGTCTAGGGTTCATCAAGGTTCTTCGAAAGAAAGGTAAGGTTCAAAGGGTGTTCAAGAGAGTTTAACACGCTCACGGGTAGGCCACAAAAGAGGTATATGTCAAATTGTCTCACACTCTTCAAAAGTTGCCTAAGATCATCTCAAGAGCACACCTTACTACATCAATCAGACTAATGGGGCAAATTCTAGGTTTATTCATGCAAAGTTCAAAGTAAGCTCATCACACAAGGCATCGACACTTAAGTCAAACAATACTACACACTTTCCCTAGTGTGCAACGGTCATTCCAAGAGAATCAATTTGAGAAATGGCTAATTATAACGAGATGCAAAGAGTTCACATATTTTCTATGCAACTTCATTTGTTCTCATCGTAGCCGCACATTCATGTTTGTTCGATTAAGAGCACTATTCAAGTAATTGGTATTGATCAAAATCGAGACTTAAATTTTGCACAAGAACAGCCATATTCAACACACAAGAGGTGGCAAAAATTTTCGGACGGGTCAAAATTTATTTTGAAATAAAATAAAAGGAGCCATAAGCTCAAACATCTACACAAAGTAGTATTAACGCAAAATTTTAGCTCACAACACAAAACATGAACATTAATAGCACACACAAAAGGTGGGCCTCACCCCACCACAAAAAATATCATTTTCCCTCAAATGTAAATAACAAAATATTCAAAATCTAGAATAAAGAAATACAAAGAGGGAGGTAAAGAGGGAATCCTGTCTAAGCAGTCGCTTCATCTGTCTGGGCATCAGTGCCCTGAGTATTATCATTCTGACTCTGGTTCTCTGCTTCAGCTACTGCAGCGAGATTAGCCTTTACCATATTATCTAAATCATGAGTTGCTCCAAAGGCATGTACCGCATTGATGAACCCTCGGGTCCACGAAGGGACATTAGGGTTAATGGGAATCCTCCTACTGGAACTGGCTTCTTTGCTCTTGCTCTTTGCTTTGGTTTTGTTCGGATTTTCTACATCTCTCCTGAAATTTTGTGCTCTTATGTGTCGGGGTGGCATGTATCTTCCTGCAACTTTGGATCTGGCCACGTCTGTAAAATCTTGAGATAACGTTAGAACATTTTTGAAAAACTAAGCATAGATATTCAGTTACAGGTAGATGGTTAGTCTATTCAGCTTGTCGCCAAATACCTTTGACGAGCCACGGTTAGTCCGTCAAACATCACAGTGCAGAAGGGTTAGGGGTGCAGACAAAGGGTGATTAAGATAACATTCGGCGAGTCGCTGAGTGCAGTTGGCGATCCCGTGCTTCTCGCCAAAAGTTATAGCAGCCACAACAAATAAATCATGATAATAAGAGTGAGATGGGACACATAGGCGAACCGTGTAGTGGTTCAGCGAGCTCGTCACAGCTCACCGAATGACCCAACGTGCCTACTTTTGACCCAACTTCTCGAAATTGGCCATGCAACCCCTGAAAAAACAATTTCAGCACAAATAGCATAAATTTGACCAAGACCCATAACATACGAATACGACCCATCACGCATTAACCCTACTCAATGCATTAGAAAATAAGGTTTTAACAGTTAAAGCAGTGCAAGTGAGGTTATCGCAGACAAATCGACATATAAACAGTTCAATCCAATCAAGGAGGTTCAGCAGATTTCATCATACCATTTGCAAATGAGTACAATTTTGACAACACAATCACGGGGTTTGAGAAACTAACCTTTTGCGCTGCCCAAATGGTTATTGAAATGCTAGGAAGCAATGTAATCCAATCCCGCGCACAAATCAACTAACCAAAATTCTCCGAAAGTGAAAGAAAAATAAAACTAGAGTGCAGGTGTGAGTTTGTGGAGGTGGAAAAGTGATGGAAAGAGAATGAAGTTAGAACTTTTTAAACCTTTGGCTGAAAGACCGTCCAGTTCTTGTCCATTCGGTGACATTAGTTCCAATCACCGAACCTCTTGGCGATTCATAGAGTGTTCACTTATTTCCCTGAGTTTTACAGTACTTTCAGTCGAGATGAAAATCCAAAGAGCGGTCTGTATCGGAATCGCTGATATACTTGGTGACTCGCCAATATTTTCGTTGAGTTTGCCAAGCTTTACAGACCCAATCCCAAACTGGGTTGAATCAAATGGTGGAGTGCATCGGGGTTTCCAAAACAATCGGTGATTCACCGACCGGGCTTTCCGCTTAAAAATCTATACTTCTCATTCAACTTCCATACTTCACGTGCGCAATCAACACACCATTATTTTATCAAAGTAACTTAAAGCAATAAAAAGGGTTTTGGGTTGCCTCCCAAACAATGCCTTACTTAACATCGTGGCACGACGCAAGTTCTCACTCAAGTTCCATTACTGAGGTTGGCCTCATTTTCATGAGGCCACCCCTCTTTTGGTGCTGGGTATAGAAAAGATAGCACTTGGTCCATTTGGTGCCCATAGTTACCATTCATGCTCATCTTTCCTGTTTCAATATACAAACAAGCAAAACAAAACTAAAAATAAAGTTAGTAAACTACACTAAAAAGAAAAAAAACTCTAGAAGTCTACATCTTCACGTGACACCACTCCCCGGTAGCGGCGCCATTTTGATGCTTATCCTGACCAACGACACTAACCTACGGTTCGAGTGTCTACGATCATCGATAATATAGTAACCCAACCAAGGGTTGCGGTCGTGTCCCAAGGGAGTGGTAGTGAAAATAGTAGTTAATTAGAATTTCATTCTAATTAGTTGTAGCTAAAGAGATTTGTGAGTAAAAACATTGTAAATTCAATTGTGTGACACAAAAGGGTCAAATATCAAAAGGGGTTTTGTCAGAAGTATAGCTAAAACAACAAAATAAAGAGAAAATTTAAGTATAAGGAGAAGTTCTTGGGGTTTGACCGCAATACAAGTTGAGATAAATAGTTGGGTACATGCTTTCGATAGGAAATTTACAAGATAATAGTGACTAGGCTAAGCTTTAGATGGAATAAGTTCCCTCTTGGGCAAATTACCCTGTTTCAAATGCGTTCCTCTCGGACACCCATTTGCTGCATGAAGGTCAACCTACGCCTTACCCCACTCATTCTCTCGAGCTGAGTGTTAGGATATGGGACTAGGGATCACCCTCTCGGGTTGAACCTCAGGTTGACCCACTCCTTAGGCCATCAGTCTAGCGGTCTTGGTTTCCCGACCTCCCTCTCGGGCAAGCCAAAAACACATGGGTGGATTTGTATTTGCAACTACAAACCCATTAAATTAAACAACAACCACTAGGTAAAATTACCATTAAACTACATCTAACCTATCAGCAAGCAAGACCCAACAATAATATCAACACATATTTGCTAAATCACACCCCAAGAATGGGTTTTTTAGCCACACATCATAAGATAACAAAATACACCTAAAATGATAATGAAATAAAACGGGTATAAGAAATTAAACCTTAATTTAAGAAAAGGAAAAACAATAGAGAAGACCCACTACCAACTTGGGGAAGATGAACTCCTTTCTTCGAGTCTCCCACAAAACCCTCTCCAAACTTGAAAGGAAAATACTAAAACTGATGTTCTAAAAGTGAAAATTTACAATAATGTTCGAACTCTTAAAAATAATAACTAAGGCTAGTATTTATAGTTTTGAGATTTAGTGCTGCGACGGACTGTTAGGCGAGGTTAGTCGCGATCGCCGAATGACTAGGTGAATCGCCCTTCTTCTGGTTCATCGCCTTTTGTGCTTTGCCTTCAGCATGTTTGTGTTCTTGACCATTGGGCGGTATGGCATTGCTTCACGAAACTGTTTGGCAAAGCGTCGACTGTTCCTTTCATCGCCTTTTTGATCCACTTCCTTTAGAGCTTCGCGTACTGGAACAAAGAGTGGAGTGCTTCCCTTCGGCGATACGCCATGAGTGATTGGTGAAACTCAGGCTTCAGTTTTTACATTCTTTCCATCCTTTTTGTTCCTTTTTGCGCCTAAGTTTCCAGGCTTCTGCTAGAACTTTAAATACCTAAAACTTAATAGTTTTCATCAGATATTGAGACAAAATAAGCATTTGAGGACACTTTTTCTATTAAAATAAAGCCCTAAATGAGTACAAATTGTGGACTCATCAGGTTGGTCCTAGTGTTACTAGGTAACCCCAATAGTTCGTTTGAGTGAAGAGGAGGCATCATATAGTTCAGGAGTATCCTAATCAGATGGATCGATCTAGAATGAGAGCCAACCATTTGATTCAACACTTCAATAATCTCTTTCATTTCTTCCAACATTTGATCTTGTTCAGTGCTCTTTTGGAGAATGATTTGAAGTGTGTCTTTGACACGGTTGTTCTCCCTGCATCTGGACTGCTTCTTCTCGTGGGGAGGTATGGACCGCCCTTGACTCCTGCACTGGTTTTCCACCTTTGTTATTTTGGTGGCTAACTCGCGCAGCTGAGTTACTAGTGCGGGTAATGTGAAGTCCCTCTCGACTTCTTTCTTCATCTTAACCATGTGTCCACTAGTTCCCTCAGCCATGCACATGGAACCTACCTACACCAACTATGTTAAAGAAAACAAAACTAAAAATAAGGTTAGTAGACTACAACTAAGAAGAACGAAAATTCTACTAATCGAAAAATTCTCGAGTAACACCACTCCCCGGCAGCGGCACCATTTTGATGTTTCAGAATTCATAATCAACGACACAATTTCCAGTACAAGTGTCTACGAATCGTGCATTAGTATAGTAAGTCAGCCAAGGGTTGGGGTCGTCTCCCAATGGAGCGGTTTTGAGAATTAATAGAAAAATAAAATCTAGTTCTAACTAGTCGTAGCTAAAGATATTAACGATTAAAAGCATTGTAAAGTAAAGGGGACACAAAAGTGTCAAATATCAATTTGGGGTTTTTGTCACAGGTATAGAAAAAACAACGAAAATAACAAGAAAATCAAGTATGGGGAAGAGTTCTTGGGGTGTGACCGCAACACAAGTTTAGATAAATAATTGGCACATGCTTTCGATAGGAAATTTGCAAGATAATAGTGACTAGGCTAAGCTTTAGATTGAAATAAGCTCCCTCTCGGGCAACTTACCCCTTTTCAAATGCGTTCCTCTCGGACACCCATTTCCCGCATGAAGACCAGCCTACGCCTTACCCCACTCACTCTCTCGAGCTGAGTGTTAGGATATGGGACTAGGGCTCACACTCTCGGGCTGAACTTCTTGTCGACCCACTCCTTAGGTCATCAGTCTAGTGGTCTTGGTTTTGCGACCTCCCTCTCGGACAAGCCAAAAATACATGGGTGGCTTTGTATTTGCAACTACAAACCCATTAAATTAAACCACAACCACTAGGTGAAATCACCATTAAAATACATATAACCTATCAGTATACAAGACCCAACAATAATTTCAATACATATTTGATAAATCACACCCCAAGAATGGGGTTTTTTAGCCACACATCAAGAAATAACAAAATACACCTAAAATGATAGTGAAATCAAATGGGTATAAGCAATTAAACCTTGATTTAAGCAAAGGAAGAAGAATAGAGAAGACCCACTTCCAACTTGGGGAAGATGAACTCCTTTCTTCAAGTTTCCAAAACCCTCTCCAAACTTGATAGTAAAAATAAAAATTACTAAAATTATATTGTCTAATGATACTACTAAAACTAATTCTAAAATCTGATAGTAAGCTATAACTCTCAATGAGTATTTATAGTTTTCAAAAATTTGTGCTGCGGCGGATCACTCAGCGACATTAGTTGGAATCGTCGATCAACTCAGTGATTCACCATTTGTTGTAGTTCATCGCCGTTTTATACCATTCTTCGGTATCTTTGTTCTCTGGGTCATTGGGTGACATAGTACTGCTTTGCAGACCTTCTCGGTGATCCATCGACTGCACCCTTTTTCCGCCGACTTGATCCTTTCCCTAAGGGCTCAGCACACTGATATACTGTGAGACTACGATATTTATAATAAATTTCACTTACAAGTTGTGTGTGTCTAGGGCATTTTTGTATTGGTTTTTATGTGTTTTTATCATATTTTGCAAGAAAGATGTTCAGACGTGGAATTAAAGAGACAACTGAAAGAAATGCAGAAAAGGGCATCTACGGAGGTGATCTATGGACTGTAGGTCCATTGACGCTCCGTAGATGATGGTCGTAGATCAGCAGCCAAGGCATGGAAGGCAAATCAGGGAAATCTGACAAAGTGTGGAACCACGGTGCCCATTGACGGTCCCGTAGATTGATCTACGGACCATACTGTTGATCCGTAGATTGATACTGCGAGGGTTCTAGTACCTGATTTTTGAATATTCTAAGTATGGAGCTACGGAGAGGGATTGAAGGACCGTAGATCAATCTACGGTCCGTAGTGCAGTTCCGTCGTTTGCTTCAGAGAAGCTAATTTTAGTAAGCTGAAATATTTTCTAAGTCTTGGCTGATGAAAGGGAGTCACGGACCGTAGATTCAATGACGGTCCATGAGTCGGTCTCGTGGAATGAAGAGGCGTGCCTCTAACAAACTTTCCTTATTTTGTTCCCTTTTTTTATTTAGGACTTGTTTTCTATAAATAGGGCATGTAAACCTCGTTTTCTGGGGGGTTAGACATTATTATTTTATTCTAGTTGTTGACTTGTGAGAAAAACTTGCTACTTTGGCAATTCTTAATTTTTCTAAGGTCGTTTTGAAGATTTTGGGGTTGCAATTCAAGTTGAATTTCTGGGTTTATCATTCTTCTTACGTAAGTTCATAATTCTTTTATCTAAAATAATGAATTGTGTTCATATGATTATGGTTAACTAAACCCCACAACTAGGGTTGTGGGAACCATGAGCGATTAACAAAGTATGAATAGTAAATAAGCAATTCTTGAATAGTGTTTTGCATGCATTGATAATTCTTTCGTTTATAAGTCTTTTTAACGAGTGCACGCGTTAGAACTCGCCTTGTTGATACTTGTCGGACCAAGAAGGTAATTAACAAGGAAAGAATTATCAACATAGATTTAGTGTGATACTATCTAATAGGCTAGTGTCGATTGGTGCGAAGTGATAACTAAGCCAAACATCGATTATGATGTCTAATATGAGGTAAAGGTAAGGGTTAGTAAATTATACACACGTAGCCGGACCAAGGTGCGGGGTGAAATTCTCTAGATGCCGGACCAAGGATTTAGAGATACCTAATTTATCACTTTGCCTGTGGTACACTAGGGAAGGATTACTATTACTAGGATTACTGCGTTATGAGCTTGTGGGGAACATGTACACCCTAGTTATTTCTCTCATCTTGATAACAACCAAAATTGACTTTTGATTACTGATTATTTATTGAATTCTTACAATTTGTTTCACAAAACCCCCCCTTTTTAATTACTTGTTTTTGAAAGTAATTTGACTAATTGAATATAATTGTTGGTTAAAGTAAAGTCTAAACCATTTTCCTTGTGGGATCGACCCCAACCTACAAGTTGGGTTCTTTACTTGAAAACAATCGCTTATGCTTCTTTAAGGAGGTGTAATTTGAGCGTATCATACACTGGAATAAAAGTCGAAGTGAGACCCTTCGGTAGTTTGCCAAGTGAACTCGGCGATCCTCAAGCCTTCATTTTTCTTGTTCTTTTCAGTCTCTTCATTCCATTTTGTGAAGTAGTATCCATGCATTCCTTCAAACTTCAAATACCTAAAACTTAAAGGTTTTCATCAGATATTGTGGATTCATCAGCAATTGATAGAGATAACAACTGAAATTATGCAGAAGTAGCCACCCACGGAGTGACCCATAGACCTGTAGGTCTTGTGACATCCCATCGTTGGGAAGGCGTGAATGGATCATCAGGGAATTCTGACCAAGTGTGGAACTACGAAGCAATCCAAAGACCATAGGTCGACCTACGGGTCGTCCTGCACATCCGTCGATGGATTCAGAGAGTTGAAGTTTCAGTACTTGATAAAAAATCCTAAGTACAGAGCCCCGAAAGAGGACCCACAGATCGTAGGTCGACCCATGGTTCGTCCTGCAAATCCGTTATTGATGATCTGAGAGTGACGGTTCGAGTACCTGCTGAAAAACTGCCAAGTGTTGACAAACGGAGGCTGACCTACAGAACGTAGGTCGACCCACGGTCTATAGGTTGTGTCGTCAATAGAAACCGCGTCGAGACTGCTTATTTCGTTATTTTGTTTCCTTTTTGTTTAGGACATGTGTTTCTATAAATAGGTTATGTAAACCTCGTTTTTGGGGGTTAGACATTATTATTTACTTTTAGTTCTTAGTATTTTGTGGAATTAACTTGCAAATTTAGAAATTTGATTTCTGGATTTCATTTTATAAGATTTTAACCTTGAAATTCAATTAGAGATTTCGGGTTTCTTCTACTCTAATAGTAAGTTCATGAATTATCTTTATCAAAACATGAATTGTGTTCTTCCAAGCATGGGTAGCTAAATCTACAACTAGGGTTGTAGGAACTATGAGCAATTAACAATGTATGAATAATAATTAAGTAATGCTTGAATAGTGTTTATGCATGTATTGTTAATTCTTTCACTTAGAAGTCTTTTTAATGAGTGCAAGCGTTAGAACTCCCCTCGTTGCTACTTGTCGTACCTACAGTACAAGAAAGTGGAGATACAACGACATTTTCTAAATTTCGTATTATGATGTTTAAATGTCACAAATTTGTTTATCGACATTTATTTTACATTTGGACCAAATGTCGTAAATTTTTGTGTCGGGGATTTTTCCAACATTTAGGTAATTGTCGAGAAGAATTTGTGACATTTATTTTCGGACATTTAGAAAAATGTTGAAAAGAATTTGCGACAATTACTTCGCAACATATATGTAAATGTTGGTAAGATTATTACGACATTTATTTTTTGACATTTATGTGAATGTCGATAAGAAATATATGGCATTTAGGTGAATGTCAGTATGAGATATATGACATTTATTTTTGACAAATAGGTAAATGTCAGTATGACATATATGACATTTATTTTCGATATTTAGGTAAATGTCGGTATGAGATATTATATGACATTTATTTTTGATAATAAGGTAAACATTGGTATGAGATATGTGACATCTATTTTTGACAGTTAAGTAAATGTCGGTATAAAATAAATGACATTTATTTTTGATAATTAGGTAAATGTCAATATGAGATATATGACATTTATTTTTGACATTTAAGTAAATGTCGGTATGAGATATATGACATTTATTTTTTCAAGATTTATGAAATGTCACTTAAACTTTCTGACATTTAGATTAAATGTTGGTAAAATAAATTTCAAGACACTTGTGACATTTATAAAATGTCACATTGAAATTGCTGACACTTTAGTTAATGTCAATAAATACTATTATTGAATGTCATAAAATTGGTAACATTATTTTATATTTTTCGAAATGTCATATTAATATTCTAATGTCACTACCACGTTTCTTTAGATATCCCAGAAAATTCTGTATATAGTTTTTCTCAAGACACAAATACATTCAAATAATTCATGCATTCAAAACTATTTTCTTCATGACATGCAAGAAATATTATGTAAAGCAAATATTTTCTAATATTATAATCAAAGAACAAAATAGCAAAATAATAACCTTTCTATAAAAGTAAACAATGTCAAAACAAATTATTTTTTCTATCTCAAGTAAATTGAGATATAACTAAATGCAATAATATCAATATAAAACCAACTAATTAACTCCTAATTCAAATGGAATTAAAATCTCTAATAAATTTGCAATAAATCTTTATTAAATCATCAATCCAAAAGTCGAGAATGTTGAAGTCGATACTTGACCTCAATTTCCTTTCAAATTCTGCACAAGAAATTCACATAAGAAAATTTATAACTATATAATAATAGAAATGGATCCCCATTAACTAGAACAAATTGGGATATAAAAAATGACGAATTGAATTTTTCTAAAAACAAACATTTTAAAGAATTGATGCAAAATCAGTAATTATATACGTGAAATTTTCCTCCTTTTGAAAGAAAAGAAAGATCTTGTAGTTTTTTTCAAACATACCCACTTCTTTTTATTTGTGCCAACTACGGTAGTTCCAGTCCTCTTGATCATTTTAGCCTGAGAAAAAATATTAAATTGATTATTTTGATACTTTACGAAATACAAAACTTAACATTTTATTGAATACATAAGTGTTCCAATTTTTCCAGAAGTAAAATAAAAAAAGGAAGATATATGATTGCTTCAACAAAAACTTAACAATTATTTTCATGGAATAACTCCGACAAAGCAAGTCACTATTGAAAATTCACATATTCAAGTAATAAGCAAGCAGATCACAGATAGCTCGTCCAACAATTGGTGTGAGGGTGAAAACTAAGTCATACATTGATGTGATGTCTAATATGTGGTAAAGTTAAGGGTTAATAAAGTATACACTCGTAGCGGGACAAAGGTGCGTAGTGAAATTCCCTATTTGGAGGACCAATCACTTAGGGATACCTATCTTAACAAGTTTGCATGTAAAACACTAGGAAAGGATTACTATTATTAGGATTACCACATTAAAAGCTTATGGGTAACACATACACCCTAGTTCCTCTCTCATATTGATAATTAAAAGTTTGAATCCTGCTCACTTGTTAGTTGATCAACAATCGGTTATTTTCTTGCACAAAACCCCCCTTTTAATTACTGATTTCGGTAATAGTTTGACTAAACGGATATAATAGTGAGTTAAGTTTAAGTCAGAACCATATTACTCGTGGGATCAACCCCAACCTACAAGTTGAGTTCTTTATTTGACGACGACCGCTTATACTTCTTTAGGGAATTATAACTTGAGTTTATCAGATATGAAGTCCCGATATCCTCAGCTTTGTCCTTCCTCTCCTATTCTGACTTGAGGTAATGAGTTCCTCTTGAGTTTATTGTTAGGCGTCATGTGTGATTTAGGTGTTTCTATGAATTCCTTGTGTTTATGAATGTTCATGAAAAAGCGTATGTTTAGAAAGAAAATAAGTTTTTATGATTTATGTCCCTCAAGTTTTTGTGCATTGTGTATGAGTTGCCTACGTGACTTCATGAGATGAATTAATGAACATACTTTTGATATGCTTTTTGAGAGTAAAATGGCATATAGGTTCCATGAGATGTTGTTCAGCATGCTTTAAGTCTTGGAGAATGTAGTTCCTCCTAGAACATCAGAAATGTTGAAAGTTCAATGAATAATGGGTTGCTAGATGTAGTTCCTACTTCCTTGTGTTGAATTTGAGTATGTTGAGTTTGGAGTTGATGTTTCCTCCTTATTTATGTGCTTTGCGTGCATATTGGGATGATAGAGTTAGTTCACCCCTCTTGTGATATTTTGAGAATGTTCTAACTTAGAATCGATAGTTCCTCCTCAATTATATGTAATGCATTTATTAGGTTCGGTTGTTAGTTTCTCTTCTACTCTTTTAGAATAAGTTTAGGTTCTCATTCGAGGACGAAGGGACCCAAGGGGGGATATTGTAACACCCTATATCCGAAAGAGGGAAATAAACCAGACTGTGGGAAGTTGCAGGAGGACAACCACGGCCCATGGGTTGAACCACGGACCATAGGTGTTATCTGTGGGTTGACACATAGCCATAGGTCAGGAACCCCAAAATCATGGCCTTTAATGACCAAATAACGGTTCACCAGGATGGACCGTGGGTCAAACCACCACCAGTCGACTAGGTTCGTCGTTGGGTCACTTGGGAAAGGTCTAAGCATGGACCACGGATGGACCTACAGACCATAGGTAGGACCAGGGTCCGTGATCTAGCCACCCATCAATTGGCAAAAATCTCTGACCACAAACGACGATGACCATGACGGATACTAGGTCCATCCACAGTCACTAGGTCCATCCACGGTCCGTCGATCATGGTCTCATGGATCATGGCTGGCAATTTTTTTAGGGGCTTAAGGGTCCTTTCCAGTTTTAATTAAATTAAAGTGGTGTCATTTTACCCTAAGTTAGAACCCCTATATAAACCCTTTTAACCCCAAATTCACCCCCATATAGTTCATTCTCCCTAAATCCCAAAAGAAAATCAAAACCTCCTCTCAAATATTCTCTCTCTAGAACTTGAAGTACAAGAAGATTCAACTAGGGTTTGAAGCTAAGGATCCAAATTATCCATTGAAGATAGGCAATTGGATTTGAGGTATGATAGCTTTCATCTATTATTTCCTTTCACCGATGGAGTCCCCAAATTCCTCTATTTCAAATGGTAGAATTCCTCAATTAGCTAGGGTTTTCTTCATTCACCATGGGTTCTTTTGAGTACTGATTTCAATGGCTTAATTATGTCTAAATATGAATGAATTGATGATTTAAAATACTTTTATGATGTTATCCCTATTAATCCATGAAAACCCCCATGTTTTTCCAATTTGTGATCTCATAATATGGGTTGTTGAGTATGAAAGAGGAGTTTTACGATCTAAAGCATGATGTAATAAAATTATATGAAGTTTATGATGAATTCCCTATCTAATGCTTGAATTCTAGATTTGGTGATTGAAAGTAACTTTGAACCTTGGAAGGGCAAAGTGTGAGTTTATGCATGATCTTAAGAAACATATGTAAATCCTTTGAGGGTGCTTTCAGAGCAAACTGCCAATGTTGATTGTGTAGTTGTGTCATTGAAAGGTTATTATCATGAAACACTTACAAGCATGATGTGATAGGTTTTCACACATAGAAAGGATTCTTAGGTTAAAAGGCTATCCTCACCTAATTGAATCGATGAATAAGAGCTATCTTAATGAACTAACTTGGATAGGTTGTCAAGGACATCCTTTTATGAGACATGAGTTAAGTAAGAGTTAATAAGTATTATGTGGTAATTATGCTTAGCACCGAGTGAATATTGACAATGACATTGAATTTCTCCCGTTAGTTGAGGACGGGTTTCTAGAAGAGGTCTCATGAGATGGAAGTTGTCCCGTTAGTAGAGGTCGGGTTTCTAGTAGCAATCTCTATATTCCATAAACTATGTCCCCCCATAGGTTATCTAGCTAGTGGATCCACCTATGCTAAGAGTTCATGGTTCTACCTTAGGCAAGTACAACAACCTTTTTTGGTGTGGGAGACACCTAGTGATCATGTTTTAGCTCACATGGTCTCTATGTTGCTTAAGGTTAATCTTCCCGCAATAAGAACATGATTAATGAACTATGGTTACTCAAGAAGCTTTTGTATATGAATTCAAAGGATTTAAAGATAATTTTGACTTATTTTATCCATGATTAAGACTTATGATTTCTAATTTCTCATATGATGTTTAGACTTGGCAAATTGCATGCTTTGAAATGAAATGTCTGTTTTAGCATGTTTTAAATGTTTTTATGCATAATTATCATACTTAGTGCATTTTTGTACTAACACATACTTTTTCCTACATTGTTCCCCAATGTAGGGTCCTAGAGACAGAGTTTACATTCGAGTAGCTAGAGCTTGGACTTGATATCTTCCCAAGCTTGGTGAGTCCTCATGGTTCGAGGACGGAGTTGTTGTTTTTTAGTTTCCACATCTCATACTTTCCTTTTTGGACATGATATATGGTCTAGGCCCAATTTCATTCAAGTATTGTAATAGATGTCTATATCGAGACAAGTCTAGACTTCCGCTTTCCTTTATGAAAAACTTTTTAAAACTTGAAATATGTTTTACTATTATTGTTCTATTTCTTATGTTATAAAAGTTAAGTGGCTTGTATGGAGTCCTTTCCGAGTTCTATACGCTATCTTACATCAAGGGGTACCCCTAGGTCGTGACATTGTTACATTTAGGGGGAACCCCTGGGTCGTGACAGGGAGATGTTGTGCTTAGATATCAAGGTCATTTGTGTGTTCCTAATGTGATGACTTGAGGGAGCAGATCTTGTCAGAAGCCCATAGTTCTCGGTATTCCATTCTCTCAAGAACCACCAAGATGACCATGATTTATGGGAGGTCTATTGGTGGAATGGGATGAACAAGGATATTGTGGGATTTGTGTCTAAGTGTCCTTATTGCCAACAAGTGAAGGTTGAGCATCAGAAATCAAGAGGTTTGTCCGAAGACATTGGTATTCCTACTTGGAAGTGGGAAGATGTGAACATGGACTTCATAGTAGGATGGCCACGTACTTCGCGACAACATAATTTGATTTGGGTTATAGTAGATCAGATGACTAAATTGGCTCACTATATTTCCCATCAAGGTTTCCTATTCGGCGGAGGATTATGCTAAGTTATATTTGAGGGAAATGGTAAAGTTGCATGGAGTGCCTTTATCCTTTATCTCTGTTCGTTGTACCTAATTCACTTCTCAGTTTTGGAACTCTTTCCAAAAGAGCCTTGGTACTCATATTAAGCTTAGTACAACCTTTCATTCCTAAACTGATGGGCAAGCGAAGCGTACTATCCAAACTTTGGAAGACATGTTTAGAGCATGTGATTGATTTTAAGGGTAATTGGGATGATCATTTGCCATTGATTAAGTTTGCTTATAATAATAGCCATCACTCTAGTATTGATATGGCTCCATTTGAGGCTTTGTATGGTAGGAGGTGTAGATCACCTATAGGATGGTTTGAGGTGGGTGAAGTTGCCCTAATATGTCCCGAATTGGTGCATGAGGCTATAGAGATATTTCAACTTATTAGAGAAAAGTTGAAAATGGCTCAAAGTCAACAAAAGTCATATGCCGATGTTAGAAGAAAAGAACTTGAGTTTTATGTTCATGATTGGGTTTACTTAAAAATTTCACCATGAAGGGTATAATGAGGTTGGGTAAGAAAGGGAAGCTTACTCCCCATTATGTAGGCCCATATCAGATTTTGAGGTGTGTTAATAAGGTTGCTTATTAACTTGATTTGCCAAATGAGTTGGCATCGGTGCAACCGGTTTTCCATGTCTATATGTTGAAGAAATGTGTTGGTGATCCGACATCCATAGTTCCTTAGAAGGTTTGGGAGTTAAGGAGAATCTTTCTAATGAAGAGGTTCTGATTGAGATTTTAGACTGGCAAGTCAAGAAGTTGAGAAATAAAGAAGTTACTTCCGTGAAAGTGTTATGAAGGAATCATTTAGTTGAGGGAGCTACTTAGGAGGCCGAGGCCGATATGATGTCTCGATATCCTCATATCTTTCCTTCTACTCCTATTTTAGCTTGAGGTAATGAGTTCCTCATGGTTTGTTCTTTGTTTTGGAGTCATGCGTGTTTTAAGTGTTTCGATGATTTCCTTATTTATGCATGTTCATGAAAAATTAAGTTTTTGAGAAAAATGAGCCAAGTTGTTTGATTTTCCTCATGTTGTTGTACATTGAGTATGAGTTGCCTATAGACTTCATGAGATGATTTGTTGAACATGTATTAGCTATGCTATTGAGTATGAATTGTATAAAGGCTCCATGAGAGGATGTTCAACATGCTTTAGCTTGGAGAAGGTAGTTCCTCCTTCAAAATGAAAAATCTGAAATTTCATGCATGTTGGTTTGCTAGGTCTAGTTCCTACCTTCCTTATGATGAATTTAGTATGTTTAGCTTGGAGTTGATGTTTCCTCCTTGGTTATGTGCATTTTGATGAGATTGCATGAATTATGGGATGCTAGTATTTGAGTCTTTCTTTTAAACGAGGCCTAGAATCTCATTCGAGGATGAATGATCCCAAGGGGGAGATATTGTAACACCCCGGATTCAAAAGATGGAAAGATAGTAGTTTTCATATATTACAGGTGCCAGCCATGGAGGCCAACCATGGCCCATTGGTAGAATCACGGATCATAGGTCTGGTCCATGGTCTGGGCGCCCAAATTTGTCTAGAGGTCTAGGAACCACGGCTTGACCAACGGACGGTTAGACCACAGTCCGTGGTCCAGGGTCTGTGGTCCAAGACCCCAAATTCCAACTCCCAGACTATAAACGACGGTCGTGCAGGACAGACTATCGGTCAGTCAACGGTGTGTCGGACATGGTCCATTGGTCGTGGTGTGAGAGTGATTTTTAGGGGCAGTTGGGTCTTTTCCTAATTATTTTATTCCTATACTACGTTGTTTTGCCTATATCTAAAACCCGTAGATAAGCATTGTTACCCCCGAATTTAACAATAGAAATCATTCTCTCTAAACTCACAAAAAAGAAGAACTCTCAAATAATTATTTCTCTAAAACTTGAAAAAGAAGAATAAGGATTCATCTAGGGTTTCAAGGAAAGCTTTCAATTCCTCCATTAAAGATTAACAATTGGCTTCAAGGTATGATAGTTTTCATCTATGAATTTCTTTCATTCATGGAGTTCCCAAATTCTCCTATTTTCAAAGGTAGAACCCAATTGAGTTACGATTTTCTTCAATTAATATGGGTTCTCTTCAAAGTTGACTTAAATAATTGGATTATGTTCTATTATGCATGAATTAATCAAATACTATGATTTTAATGATGTTTCCCCATGAACCCATGTAAATCCCATGTTTTTCAATTATGATGATGTAATGTGGGTTTTGAATCATGAAGAAGATGATCATGAAGTTAAGCATGTTTTCATGAGAATTATGTAAATGTTTTAAGGATGCTTTGAGAGTAAAGTATCAATGATGAATATTATTGTTTTGTTGATGAAAGGGATTCTCATAAACACACTCATGCTTGATTTGTGAAAGGTCTTATCACAAAGTAAGGATTCTAAGGTTGTAAGGTTTTCTCACCTAAATGAATCAAAGATAAGGATATATCCTAATGAAACCTAGCTTGGATTGGATACTTAATTGTACCTTTCCATGGATGTATTATAACTTAGCTTGGATTGGCAAGATGACATGCCCTTCCATGGATAATAAGAACAAGTAAGAAATGACTATTTCGTATGGATCATGCATAGCACCATGAGGATATTGAGATGGAGTCTCTCTCCCGTTAGTACAGGTCGGGTTTCTAGTAACAATCTCTTTATTCCTTACCTATGTGCCCCCATAGGATGATTGTCTAGATAGACATTAGCTAGTGGATCCACTGAAGCTAGAAGTTCATGGTCCTTACCTTGCAAGTAGGACAACCCTTTTCGGTGTGGGAGACACCAGGGGATCATGTTATAGCTCACATGGTCTCTATGCCGGTTAAGGCTCATTCAAACAACAACATGAATAATGAACTAAGGTTACTTCAAGAAGTATCTCATATGTGTTCAACGGTTTGAAAGATGTTAGCTTGAATTGGCCATGTTTTATGAATTATGTTTTCTAACCTTCTTATATCATGTTTCAGTTTGGTCAATTGCATGTTCGTGAAATGTCCCGTTTTAACATGATCTAAATATTTTATGCATGGATATCATACTTGGTACATTGTTTTGTACTAACGCATACTTTTTGCCTACATTTTCCTCAAATGTAGGGTCTGAAATTTAGGGTTCTCAGTGTCGTGACTAGAGGTTGGCTTGGTTGATTTCTCGAGCTTTGGTGTGTCATCATGCATTCGAGGATGGAGTTACATTGTTTTTCAGTTTATGTCTTACTTTTCAGTTTTAGACATGATGTATGGGCTAGGCCCAATTTCATTCTATTGTATTAGATGGCTTAAGAGACAAAGTGTCTAGACTTCCGCTTTTCTTTTATAAAATGTTTGGAATTGAATTATTATTTCTACTTCTTATGTTCTATTTCTTATGTTATGAATTCTAAGTGGCTTGTATGGGGCCTCTTGGGTTCTTATACGCCGTGTTACATCTAGGGTGTACCCCTTGATCGTGACAGGAGAAAGAGGAGAAAGGGTTTAAAGTGGGTAGATTTATGACTTAATTATAAATGTCCTAGGATAGAGGCCAAAATGACATAGTATAGGCTTAAATTTTTTAGCAAAAGACCCAAAATTCCCTAAGAAATAACTGTCGACTGTCTACGGTATTTACCTACACTGGTCAACCATAGACCAAATACTAGGACCTTAAAATTACCCAACTTTTGAAGGGACCCTTCTACGATCCATAGGACTTCTTACGGTCCGTAGATCCTACTCGTAGAACTCAAACTTAATCCCAAAAATTTCACTAAGTCTGGATTGCTTTTATGGAACACACCTACGACCAGTAGACCATACGACGAACCGTCCTTGTCGACCGTAAGATAAGGTACTGGAACTTGATTTTAAAAATTATTTTCCAGCTTTTATGAGACTAGTATGCGACCCGTAGAAAGTAATACGACTTGTAGACTGGTCTCGCAGACCTAAACAAGTAGACAAAATACATTCAACCGATTCCCTTTTTGAAATTCGAGGTGTTACAATAAAATTATTTTCCAAATGTTTATAAACATAGAAATTATATAATTCTTGCCTTGCAATGATTTTAAAAATATTTTAAATTTTGTAACAATTATTACAATATTGTTTTAAATTGAAGAGGTTCAAAGAATTAATTAAAATATGGAAGGTCTATATTGGTTGTCTACAAGCATGTGTAGCTCTTCTTTTAAAAATTTACATCCCTAAAAATTTGAAGTTGTTGTAGCACCTTCTTTTATATTGAAAGACCCATTAGGTCAAAATCTTTATTAGCAAAGCAAACAACTATACAAAGGACCGGCCCAAAGTCTAAATCCCAACAAAAAATAAAAACTAAAGAACAATAAAATCAAATAGCAAACAAAAATAAGAAACAAAAACCTAAAATGGATGTCGGAGAGATACTGGATGCTTCTAGGGAAAACTCTGACAGTCAAAGCATCGGATAAACTAAAGGAGATGCCGGAGAGTTTTAATCTTCCATGATGAAGCTATCATACCAAATCAATAAAGCTTTCCTTCTACTCTTGTTGAAAAGAAATCGATGTTTGTTCATCATGTCAAATTAACACTCTAAGGTAATTTTATCATCAATAACTAGTTTACCTTTCTTGAATCTATCCTTTAATGGGTTGAATCTCACAAGAAAGATTAATACAAGAATCTAAGTTTAAATCTTTAAAAGGTTAATTAATCTGATTTTGTCAGGAGGTGATGTGAAGAAATTTAGATCTACACCCGTCAAGAGCCTAATAACTCATTATCTTGGTAATATGTTAACTATAACTCCAATACCTCTATTGTTGTATCATATCAGCTTACCGGAATTGTTGTCAATGAAAATTTGTTGAGATTGTATGAAAGTTATGCCATATTGTAGATTTGTGTTTATATCTAGACAATCACACATTTTTTATTCCAAAAAATAATATATTAGATGATATAAAACTAAACTTTTTCTATGGTTTACCCCTTATCAACAAAGCGTCAAAACGCTAATAACAATAAATTTTATGTCACGAACACAAAACTCGAGTCATGATGACACTAACCATCACCCACGAGTAGGTAAGTCAATTCATATCTCGAAATGATAAGTAACAAGCATATTGGGCAGAATCAACAAGGAATGAGAAATTATTAACAACATAAAGGAAAGGAAAGCGGAAATGAGAAATGACATCAATATACACACACAAGAGTATACAATCCTTTCTCATGACCTAGTTGATGAAAGTACAAAGCTACTACAAGAGTATGAATCTCAAAAGTAGACCAACAAGTAAAACAAATTCTCGAATACAAACAACTAGTCAAGACTAAATTAAGATGGAGATAAGTCAAACAAGGACACCATCAACTTACCCTTAATCTACGAAGATCTCCACAAATGACTGAATCACTAATGTTAGATAGCATTCAAATCTGGATCAAGAAACAGGTGTAGAGTCTATCATGTGTACCAAAACAACACGAACAATGAGGCATCATATGACGACTAAGCTTGGAAAGTAAATACAGTATGAAAAACGGGGAAATAAACGGGGACTAGAGGTCATATAAACAAAGCAATAATTGGAAACCTAACTATACAGTTCACGAGTCTATAAAGGATGAAGCGGTAAAGTAATAAAGGTATTTATAACCTAAGTGACCCTATAAACCCAAAAGGTACACTCATACGCAATATAAAGGTAAATAACCCATGTGAACCCCATAAGTCCGATGAGTAGACAGAAGAGCTAACGATAATACTACTAAGTCAAAAAGTATTTCAGAACTAAAATGGCCGACCCCACACTCAAACTGCGGTGAAAGAACTTCAAAGAACCCATATGAACCACTCTGTTGGGAATGAACCGTACTAACAAAATTGCACCCAGACTCGAACCACGGTTAATAGAGATACATTAGGGCCTCGAACTGTGGCTAAAAGATATGTGACAGGGCCTTGAACCATCGCTAAAGAGATGAGCCAAGGTCTTGAATAGTGGCTAAATGAAATATATCAAGGCCTCAAACACGATTAAAAGACTCCAAATGTCTCGAAATTGTGTACCTCTCTTCATGTGGGAACATACCATAGAGCAATACCACCTTTAGAGTCACTAGGGACCCACTCCAGCTCAAAATCCAAGACCCAATCTAATATGCCAACAATGTCTGAAATCACAAAAGAACACCATGGCCGAAACATAAAGGAAGTTATGGATGAACGGTTACAAAATCTCAGTTGGTTAGGATACATTCTATCAATCCAAGTCTGATATATCAATCTGCATGGAGCTAAGTCACCCCAAGTGATGTCGGAGAATTTTTAAGACATAACGGCTCTAACTCACAAATCTAAGGCACTAACTAGCCTAGACTTAGGAAAAGGCCAAGAACAAGCCACCAAAACCAATACAACCAGATAAAGAGCTACAACCAGTCATGATACAACAACGCAACAAGATAGGTATGCTTAATTTCTCAAATACTACCCAAAAAGAAGGCTAAGGCATGAATTATATCCACTAAACATGATACACGCTAGGAACCCCTACCAAAACAGGCTAAAGTGGTTTTGATGGCCACTTCTATAACCCCGTTGAAGTGGCGCACTTACCGCTTAAGTGTCTAGGCCAGCTGGCCACTTCACTAAAGCGGTTTCCTAGCAGCTAAATCGGTTACCGCTTAGCTAGGCATGTTTATTTTTTCCTATTTTGACTTCTATGAAGTTTATTTCTTTGCTATAGATGGTGCTAGGTCTATTTGAGTGGCTGCACAACACAGTACACTAACCAAATGAGCTAAGTCCCAACGACCTCCACTTGGGTGTTGAGGTTGGTTCGGAAAACCCATGCATGCAATAGAACTATGTTACCCCCCCCCCAAAGTAAATATATCAAACTCAACATAGATGTTAAAACTTCCAACATAGGTCGCGTCAACAAAAAGTGGGTTCCACACCCAATCTACATTTTAAGCCAAAATCTATAAAATAGCGCAAAATGAGCCAGAATCCTCGAGGCTAATGCCAAAGGTCCTTCTAGACAAAAATTGATGTTCCAGAGCTAATAGCATCATAAAAATGCATTTTAAGGCCATTTACATGAAGTTTTTACTTATGTCAACCATTTAAGTTTCAAAAGCTCCAAAACACAAAAAGTTGCATAAAAAACAAATGAACAATGAGGCGACCGAACTATCAGTCCTAGCAAGTTATAAATGACTTGGGGTTACTATAAGAAAGCTCTAAATGTATAAAATATAATAGTAAAAAGTAAATGACCTAAAGGATCATTACATCATTCACTACTAAAAGGACTTCTTTCCTCGAAAGTAAAGAGTCGAGAAGAACCTGAAGGCTCAAATAAGTGGGAAAACTGAACTCACATCTTGGGCTAGATGTCTCGGGTAGCCTTTTTGATTGGATGGTGCCTCTACCAAACTTTAACAATAGAAATATCTCTCGAACTCAATCGCTTCACATTCTGGAAAAATAGCAAATGCTACTCCATAAAGGTCAAATGGTCATCCAACTGAATTAAGTCATGCCGCACCACATGGAACTCATCAGAAATATACTAGTTAATTATAGAAACATGCAAAATCCCATGAATAGCTGAAAATACAGAAGGTAAGGCTAACTCATAAACAACATCACAAATAGTCTAGATAATCTCAGATAGCCTATATACCTAGGGCTAATCTTTCCCCACCTCTAAAATCTCATCATGCCTTCGTGGGAGATACTCGAAGGAATGCCCGATCACTAACTCTGAATCTCAATGGTCAACATAACTCTTATGTCCGCTCCATGCTGACCTCAACCTATCCTAAATAACCTTAACTCTATCTAAAGCCTCTTCAAGAAAATTAGTACCACACAACTTAGGCTCTGAAACCTCAAACCAAATAATTGGAGAGCGAAAACGCCTTCCATACAAGGCCTCAAATGAGGATATCAGAATACTCAAGTGGTATTTGTTGTTATACCCAAACTCGTTCAGGCTAAGAACGTGTCCTATTAACCCTCAATGTCTAATACGCATGCCGGCAACATATCTTCCAAAACCTAAATTGTACACTCCGACTGATTATTGGTCCATGGGTGAAAGGTTGTGCTAAAGGTACTCAACTCCTCACGAAAAGTACCTAAAAATCTAGTAGAAAATTGAAAACCCCCATCAGATATAATAAACAGAGGCACCCCATGAAGACAAACTACCTCCCAAATATAGACATGAGCCAACCTTTTGGCACTAAAAGAAGAATGCATGAGAAGGAAGTATGATGACTACCACCTCCAACTCCAAATTATTAGTGGGGTAGTTCTACTCATGCACCTTAAGTTGTCTCGATGCATAACCAATCGCATGATTGTGATACATTAACACGAAACTTAAACCAATGTTGGATGTGTAACAATACACTTTAAAGCCATCTCCCTTAATTCAAAACTGAGAATAAGAATAGTAGCCAACTTCTTGAGCGTCTGAAAATTCAACTCACACTAATCATACCACCCAAAAGAAACATCAAGATGAGTCAACCTAGTCAGTGGTGCATCAATCGATGAGAAGCCCTCTATAAACCGTATATAGTAACCAGTTAACCCAACGAAGCTCTGAATCTTAGTAACATAAGTGGTCCTAGCCTAATCATGAATAACCTAAATTTTCACCAGATCAACCATAATGTTATCCGTGGACACCACATTCGTAAGAAACCTACAGACTCAAGACAAACTTACACTTTAAGAAATTTGCATAAAGTCGATGATCTCTCAAAGTTTAAAGCACAGTCCTCAAATTTTGTTCTTGCTCCTCCCTAGTCCAAGAGTATACAAGAATGTCATCAATGAACATAATGATGAAGGAGCCTTTATACGGATTGAACACACTAGTCATCAAATTCATGAATACTATTGGGACATTGGTCAACCTAAAAGACATCACTAGGAACTCACAATGACTGTAACAAGCCCTAAAAGTTATCTTAGGGATGTCCACCTCCCTAATCCTCAATTGATGATAAATCACAAATTAATCTTAGATATAATCATGACACCGTATAGATGATCAAACAAATCATTGATATGAGCCATAGGGTATATATTCTCCACCATCACCTTGTGAATCTACTTGTAATTGATACACATACAGTAAGACCTATCCTTCATCTTCATGAACACAACTGGGTACCCTAAGGTGAAATGATGAATGCATCCCTTACCAAGAAAACCTGAAGCTGAACACTGAGCTTGTTGAGGTTTTTCTGGGCCATCTGGTAAGGAGGAATAGAGATAGGATGAGTGTCTTTCTCTCTGTCAATAACAAAATCAATATTAGACTCTTGGAAAGCTAGGTAGATCGGTAGGGAAGATATTTGTGAAATATTGCACGGTAGGAATAATATCAACTAAAGGCCTTCCTTACTAACATCACATACATATGCCAAATAGGATAAGGAGATACCAATCTTTGTGCCCAAACATAATAAATAAACCAATCGGTGTGTGACTAAAAGAACCCCGCCACACCACTGGAAATATACAAGTATGGCTAAGGTAACGATCGTAGAAAAATCATCTAAGACTGCATGGTAAGGGGATAAATAGTCCATGTTCAGAATGAGATCAAAATCAGGCATTATGGTGGGAGACTTAATCTTTTTCCCTAATATACTATAGTTTCCTTAGTGGTGAGTGTTTTGTTGTTGCCCCTTTGGGCCTCGAAACGGATCTCCCCTGTAGTACATGCAACAACATCCAAGAAAGATCTGTGTAAGAAAGTTATAGGTTCAGTCTAAATTTGCAGCTACAACTTCAAACCATGGGCGAAGAAACAAAATTATCCTAATCGGTAGGTAGAATCATGGTATCATGCTTGAAAGGCTTGTCAAACCTAGCCATGTACTCTTATACAATCATGGAGCCCTGACCCTACCTAGAAAACTAATTACAAAGTCTATCCCTGACGCTCCTCAGTATAACCCCGAATAAGAAGGCCTCTTGAAACTCCATCCAAGACACAAGAGGTGGCATAACTAGTCTACACTTCATAAGTGATTGCCACCACTACCTGGCTGGTTTATCCAGCTGATAATCTATAAATTATCTTTATCTCGACTTCACCAATCCAAAGGTATACAAATTCATTTCACAGGTCATTGAAAATGCATAGGCATCCTCTCTTGCGGCACGAGAAAATCTCACAGGAGTAGATCTCAAAAACACTTGAAGCAGTTTATGCACCTCTAATAGAATAGCTCCAACTGTGATAACAGGTTGAGCGGCAATGAGTGTTGCTGGAACCTTAACCTACAGAGTCATTACCGTCGGTTCAACATGTGGTGCTGGCATAGCTGGAGTTTGGACCTGCTACATGTCCAGTAGCATGACCAATAACTATGGCATAGCCACATGTAAGTCCGGTGTCATAGCTGGCCTAGGTGATATTTAGGATGGTCCCAACCCCACTAACGGGGAGGAATACGAGTTTGTTGAGGCTATGCTATTGGATCTGGCATCACCTCTCTACCCTGACCCTGAGCTGGTGTTGTAGCTCTCACCTAACCTCGAGATCATCCTCATCACCAAGCTGAGGCTTTATCTACTGGCCTAGGATCATCACGCTCGGCCGCCGAATCATGCGTATAAGCCATCTTGCAAAGATAGAAACAAGTAAGATTCTGTAAACTGAATAGATAATCAAACACACAATAACAAACCAAAAGAAAGGAATATTCTAAAGATGTCATGTAGCCTCACAAACATAAGATACAAACGTCTCTGCATTGATCTGTAGGACTTTCCCAGAAATACAATAGCTTTGTACCAACAACACTGGTGAACCTGGGGCTTTGATATCAACTTTGTCAATCAAAAACTCGAGTCATGATGACACATTCCATCACCCACTAGTAGGTAAGCCAGCCCATATATATCAAAATGACAAGTAATAATCATATTGGGCAGAATCAACTACCAATCTTTGAAGGTCTCCACAAAGTCTCGAATTACCGTTATCGGCTAACGCTTGGATCTGTATTAAGAAAATAGATGCAAAGTGAAGCATGAGTACCTAAAATATAGGTACCCATTAGGTATCATAAGCTGACTAAGCTTGGAAAGTAAATATATCATGAAAAGGCGAGGAAATAGAAAGTGACTAGAGGTCATATAACTAAAGAAATAACTTAAAATCTAACTATATAGCTCATGAGTCTAGAAAGGATAAAGTGGTAAGTAAATCGGTTATCTATAACCTAACAAGACTGCATAACCTAGAAGATTCACTCGTGCATAATTTGAAAGTAAATAACCCAAACATACCCCCATAATCCTGATGAGTACACATAAGATCTAAAGATAAAACTAAATAAAATGAAAACTATTCAAAACTAAAAAGAATGACGCAAGACTCAAACTATGGCGAAGGCACCCCGAAGAACCCAAATGAACCACTATATCAAGACTCAAACCTGACTAACAAAAGTATGCTTGAACTCAAAATGTGGCTAATATATGTGTTGCAAGGCCTGCAACCATGGCAAAAAAGAGATGTGTTGGGGCCACCAACCGCACCTGTAGCTAATAGACTCTGAAGGTATCCAAATCACATGCTCTTCTTCATGTGAGAATGTGTTGTAGAGAAAAACCACCTTCAGAGTCAATAGGGACCCACTCCATATCCAAACCAAAGAGTTGATCAAATATTACCAATAAGGCCCAAAATCACAAAAAGAGCACACCAAGGCCAAAACATAAATGAAGTTATGGATTAAAGGTTACAAGAATTGAGTTTTCCCTTATTTAAGGATCCATGCTATCATGCCAAAGTCTACTATATCAGTCTATGGGGAGTTAAGTCGTTCGAAGGTACATCATAGAATTTCTAAGGTATAACGGTTCAAAATTGCATTTCTAAGGCAATTACTAGCATATGCCTAGGAAAAAGCCCACAACAAGCAACCAAAATTAATACAAATAGACAAATAGCTACAAAAAGGCATGATACAACAATGCCACAAGGTTGGTATGCTCAATTTCCTAAAAACTACCTGAAAAGAAGGTTAAAACGTGAATTATATCCACTTAACATGATACATACTAGGTACCTCTCCCAAAACTGGCTAAACAACGAGAATTTACCAACACAAGTTTAATCTAAGATTGATAAGTCATACCCTACCTCAAAGCCTATAATGCACGCTTCATAATCAACTAAATCGGAGCTTTACCATTCTAAACAGCCTCCGATTTCTCCCATGATATCAAATAAATGACCATAGTTGAAAATGGATGTTTTACACCCACGTTACAATAATTGAAGCTGGGACTAAAAGAGAGTTGAAAATAGCATTGTGGAACCCATATGGGAAATCCCAAAATATTCTTCGTCAATTGGTAACATTTGGCTCAATGAGCTTCTGCACCAAAAAAAGACACAATATGAGCCTTTCAACAACCTAAAATAGATCATGCAATCACAAGAACATTACCTCTCCATTGAAGCTAAACGGAGAAAAATTAGAGACTTACATGTTTACTCGCGTAATGAATGAGCAAACCAAACTCCCAAAATAGTTGTCCTGCCTAAACCAACAACAACTAGATAAAACCCATTGAAAATAAAGCTCTAAAAGAAAATTTATTGAACAAGAACTTATGTGAAATGAGGCTAAAAATGGGTATAACCACCGGTTGATACTACGAAAGCAGTCACTTTGGCTTCTTAAGTGGCCTCGCTAAAGCTACACACCTATCGCTAAAGCGGCTAGGCCTAACTGGCTACTCCATTAAATTGTCTCCCTAGCCTGTTAAGAAACCACTGCTTAAGTGAGGCCAGTGCTGCTAAAGTTACTACCCTCAGCTGTCAATCCTCACATAAGAGACAACCTAGTCGCTAAAGTAGTTGTTGCTTCAGTGCTGCCAGGATCACTTGAGCGGCTGCACCAAGCATTGTGAACCCATCAAATGAGTTAAGTCCCAACAGACTCCACTTAAGTGCTCGAGATTCATTCGCAAAACATGTGCATGCAAGCAAACTATGCTACCCCACCAAATTCGACATCTGAAACTCAATGGAGATGTTAAAACTTTCAATGAAAGTCGTCTCAACAAAAAGTGGGTCCCACACATGATAGCTCAAAATGAGCCCGGAAGCCTTAGGGCTTACACCAAAGGTGTTTCTAGACCTAACTAAATGTTTTGAAGCTAACATAATCGTCAGAATTGTATTCTAATGCCATTTACCTAGATATTTGACCGAAGTCAACCATTCAAGTTTCTAAAGCTCCAAAACATGAAAACTCACACACAAACTAAATGAATGATCAAGTGACTAAATTGTTAGTCCGTGCAAGTCATAAATGACTTCGGGTCACTATAGAAAAGCTCTAAACGCTGAAATAACACAATAAAGAGCAAATGGCCTTGAGAGTCATTACAGTCTAGAAACTAGAACATTATTAATCTCTAACTAATTTGTATTGTTTAAACTTAAGAGAGAATTAGTTACAAAGAACTCATTAACCTTCTCCATTATTCTCCCCTGATATAGAATGTATCTCAAACAAACTAACACCACACATCATGGGAAGAAAGTAAGGATATATGATTAATTAGTAAATAGTAACTAAATAACCCTAAAAAAATAAAGAAAATCATATAGTTGCATCTCAAAAAAATATAAAGTCAATCGCTTAAATATCTAAGTTTTAGTCTATTACTATTGTAGACCTTGTTCTCTTACTAAGTAGCATAGCTGATATAATTTATCAACTCAGTTTAGGTTGTTCATTTATTGATTAACTTTTTTCCACCTCTTTATGATGCAACCTATGTGATAAATGAACATTGATACAGAGTTATCTATTATTGATTTGAGTAATCCTTAAATGAGGCAAACTCACTTTATCCATGTTCACAATTCTCTTTCGTAGAAGTGGAATCTCTTGGAAATCCTCTACCATGTAAGTACCTACAAAATGAATAAGTTACCAAAACAATTAGCCAATGTTTCACCTTCCCTAAAGTGTGTTTTAATAGAATAAGGACACATTCTCTTATTATGTTTACAACTTCAACCTCCTTCACAAAACTCTACGGAACTTCTCATCTTCTTTCTAATATATTGAGCATAGTACGTAAGTGAGTCAGTTTCAACTATCAGGAGACAAAACTTCTATCACAAAAAAATGAACCCATTCACTAATTGTTATTGCTTCAACATTTAGATTTGTGAAATCAATAATTTTCCTTCCTTTAACCCCTACGATAACTCTCTCGCTATTTCTGACACAAAAAGTAGTAGAACTAGGACAAGGGTTACCCTGTCATCTGTATTGCATTTATATCATACAACAAAAAAAGAGTTCCATCTCACAATCATATGTCATTAACTTGGCTTCCATTCTTCCAAAAAAATTAATATTTGAGGTCATTTCTTAGGTAATTATATAGAAAAGGAACGCTTAAGAAGATAAACATAGGAATTGAATCATTTATATCACAAATTAGCTTCTCATAAAGGAATAATCCACCATTAAGACTAGTATTTCTCTCTTCCATAGAAACCATAATATCATAACAGATACTACAACCATAATAATCTTAACCTTTTCATTACCAGGTGCATTCCTCCATTTATACACACTTTGTTTTAATTGTATCCAACGTCTTTGCAAATCAGTAGAAATTTTAAAATACTTTCATACCCTGATCATTTCACGTAAGAAGAAATGATGTTGAACTAATTCGAGAATGAGCATTGCACAAAACAAGCAATTAGGATCTACATAATTGTCACATCTAGCAACAATGGTAGTTAGAGGAATTTTGTTTCTCCAAATTCTCCAAATCAAGAAACAAAATTTGAAAGGCAGATATTTCCCCCCAAATATGACTATATTGTTTGTTTGCTTCCTTATTAACTATCAATAATTCCCCTCCATAACTAACTTTGAATTTCCATGTGCTATTGACCACCAACCATGGTCTATTAGCAAGATCTCTAGTAAGAAAGTTTTTGAAATACCCAAAAATATGATTGACATTTCTTTATAGGAATATTTGATGCAATCTACATATCTCCCATCTCTTTACACTCATCAACTCCTTTATTTCTTCCATTTTACACATAATATGATAGTTATCTTCTTAATAGAAAGAACCAAGTTTTATCCAATTTTCATGCCAAATGTTGGTTGAACCACCTCTTGTTTCCCACCAAATGTACTTCTCTAGAATTTCTTTGTTCTCTACCACGTATTTCCAAACCTATGAACCTACTTTCCAATGTACCAATAAAGGAGTTTCCTTTTTGCAATACTTATCAATGTAAAATTTGTCCATAGATATTTTCCAATTCTAAACTTTCACCACAAATTCAAACATAGCTTTTAAAATATCAAAAAGATATCAAAACCAAGATCACCTTCCTTTTTAGGTAGACAAATATCCAGGCAACCCAATGCTTACTTCTACAAGTTTCTTTGTTGTTCAAAAAGAATTTGGCAAATATCTAGTGTAGCTCTTTTATTGCACATTTGAGAGGGACAATTACTAAAGAATATGAATAGGAATAATTTATAGTACACTACAAATTAATGTAGCCTTACCACCGTGAGATAGTATCTTGCCTTTCAAAGTTTGAATCGTATCCTTCACCTTTAAAATGATATCATTATAATAACTCTTCCTCCTTATAACATGAGAGATAAAATACCCTAAATAAGTAATAGGAAACTAACCTCTGGGAAATATGTACATCTATCAATCAATCCTCCTCTGTCATACAAAAAAAAAGTTTATTGTAACTATTGGTCACACTTTTGATATTCTTGAAAAGTCAACGGATATAAAAAAACATTGAAATTGTAAATAACAAAATCTTAGGGGACCTGTTTCATCATTTAAGATTTATTTATGGTGGAAAATATTAAATTTAAAATAATCTTAAATAGTAGGGTACATAGAATTGCTTGAGACTATCTTTTGATTTCTTATCTTGTATATGTCAATTCCATTCATCCTAAAATGGAAAACGAAACATTTAATGTGAATTAAATTCTAAGTAAATGTGGATGTGCATGTGGTGGGTAGGTTCCCAGTTTGAGTTCTTTTATATAATAAACAAATCATGTTCAATTTTCTACATCCAAGCAATTTCCTACCTACTCAAAAATCTTTTTTACTTAAGTTATTTTCTTTATTTTTATACGTTATATTTCTTCATAAGTCATCCATCCCTCCCCGCCCTCCCACCTCTCATCTCAAACAAAATATCATTAGTCTTTTTTATAAGCATATTTTTTTTAACTTCTTAAGGTTTTCTTGCACCATGCATTTTCTTTTGCAGCTACTAGATATAATTTTATATAGATCTCATATAGATGATAACAATTGTGATATAAGGGTGGTTGTAAGAAGCTTTAAAACCATTAACCCAACAATGTTATAGCTCCTAGATTAGACTTCGAATCTCTTAATTATGAAAATTATGATTGTAATTTTCTTGATAGACTTTATGATGTTGACATGATCAATTTGAATTACATTTTTGAAATTTCCATTTGAATTTTCTAGTTTCTCATCGGGAAAATCCAAATGATCAATATTTAATGATCATCAACCCCACTACCCCAATTCATGTAATTGCAGATCAGGTTATCATGAACCAAAATGATAACTAGAAAATGTTACGATCCTATCAGCTAGATCATATAAGTCAACAAATCCATTTTCCTCCTCTACCACTAGCTGCTTAGCTAGCGTATGTGCCAGCAGTTGCTGCAACACCCGGGGAATGAATTGACCAGTATAAATAACTTGTGATACGAGCTAATGTTCATCCTACTTTCACCTTGCCCATGGAGACTCTTCTAATACAAAGTCGTAGAATATAAGTATTCCTCCTTTTCATTTTATATGTTTGTTTTTAGAGTTTAAGTCTTGCAATTTTAATTTGAAATCAAGAAAAATAGGTCAATAAAGGTTTTACCAAATTAAAGAAAGAGAAACTCACATATCATACATGGATATAGTGCAAGTGTGGTTCAAAGACAATCAAATTTTCTTTATTTCTCAACTTTCTCTCTCACTATTTTTTTAGGTCATAAAAAGTTTCATTCATTTTTCAATTTTTGTGACAAAAAATAAATAAAATTTATATGGTAATGGTATAGAGACATATATTTCACATGTCCCTATAACATCACTAATGTATATTTTATTTATCTTTGTCAAGAAAATTGAGAACTAAATGAAAATTTCTATGACATGAAAAATAGTGAAAAGAGCAAATCTCGAAAATGGAAAAAAATTTACCGTCTTATGTTTCTACTTGCACCATATCCATGTATCATCTCCGAGTTTCTCTTGCTTTAAACTATAGCTAATCTCTATCGACTTATTTTTCTAATTTCAAATCAAATAAACAAAACTAAAAATTTTCAAAGCAGACACATAAAATGAAACATATTAAGTATTTACCTTCTTTGGTTTCTTAGAGTAATTTTTATAGACTACGTAAAATTATAATGAATGTAAGGACAAATCATCAATTGTTATAGCAGATCATTATTATTCTGATTTTGTAAAAATTATTGGCACATACTAGAACTGCAGCTGGTGGTAAAATGGGAAGAAAGATTTGTAGGCTAAGATGAGTTCGCTAAAAGGATCATAACATTTGTTGGTTAACATTTTGATCCATGATAACATGATCAAGAATTACCGGAAGTGGGATTGTGGGATTGATCATCAGATTGCTTATTTGGATTTTCCTAGAAAGCAACTAAAAAATCCATAGGGAAAATTTCAAGATGCAATTTGAATTAGACATGACAACATCTAAAAGTCTGTCAAGAAAATTTCAATAATCATTTTTCATAATTCAGAGACTCCAACCCTGATCTAGGACCTAAAACATTTTTATGCTTATTAATTTTGATGCTTCTTACAATCGTGTCTATATCCCAATTGTTATCACCCTTATCAGAAATATATAAAATTATATCTACTTAGCTACAAAATAAAATGGAGTACGGAGCAAGAAAATCTTAATAATTAAAAATATTCATATAAATAAAAAGCTAATGATGTTTTGTGTGATAGAGGAGTGTGGGAAAAGAGGGATGACTTATCAAGAACAATAACAAATAAGAATGAAGAAACCGACATGGTAAAACAAATTATAGAGAGGGTAGGGAATTTATTGGATGAAGTAAACTAAACATGAATTGTTTGTTATGTAGAGGTACTCAAAGATGAAACCTACCTGCTCTCACACATCAAGACTCCCTTAAAATTTAATGCATATAAAAAACCTATTAGGATGGGCGGATTTATATATATATATATATATATATATATATATATGATAAGAAGATAAAAAAAAAATCTAAAGTAATTTTATGTACCATATTATTTTAAAACTATCTAAAATTCAATTGTCGATAACACCTCAAAATTCATAAATGGAAAGAAGGCCAAAAGATTGGATATTTGTTTAAGTCCACGAGACCAGTCTACTGTTCGAAGAATGTTCTACGGGTAATAGACCAATCTCGTAGGAAATGGGTAAGTAATTCATGGAATTCAAGTCTCCTTTGTTCATCAATCTCGATTCAAGGGTTCTTCAAATTCAAGTCTCCTTTGTTCATCAATTTCCTAGGGCTTCAAGATCAAGGCATGTAGGTAGTTCATCAATGGGTTTCATTCACCCATTGAGTCCCAAAGTTTTCTCCAATTCAATTTCCCCAAATTGGTTAGGTTTTCATTGAATTCCTCATGGGTTCTATTTGTATTGATTTAATTATTTTATTTTGATCATATTATGATTTTTCATACTCACATTACATGTTTTTCAATTAATTCCATATGAACCCATGCATTGAGATTTTGACTATGAACCCTAATTCACATGACTTTGTAGAGAAATTATGAATCTATGAATGATGTTTTTTCATTAACTTATACATGATTTATGAAAAGGAAAGTTTAATGATCTAGGTTTCTTTAAGATTGGCATCAATTCAATGGTGAAAAGTTTTTTCACATTAAGGGATCGTGGGTTATTCAAAGGTTTTCTCACTCATGCATGATTCAAGATTTATGAAATTATTCTATGATGTTTGTAGTTTGGATTAGTAAAATTATTTTGGGTTCCCATGGAGGAATATATGTTTATCTTTATGAATAATTATGTTGCTATTTTACTTAGCACCAAGAGTATCTTGAGATGGAGGCTCTCCCATTAGTAGAGGTCAGATCTCTAGTAGAAATATCCTTGACTCTAGCTACGTGCCCCCCTAGGATTGTCTTAAGGATCTCTAGTAGAAATATCTAGTGGATCCAATTAAGATGGAAGTGAAGTTACTTGTATTGGCAAGTAAGGACATCTCTTTCGATGTAGGAGCAAGACATTGGATTCCACGTTATAGCTCACATGATCTATGTCGGTAAATAGTAAATATCCCACAAATAAAAATAAGTTTTTCTTAAAGGTTTTATAGAGATTTACTCATGATTTTAAGATGCATTGACCAGGTTCATGTCTTATGATGTCTCTTTAAAGTTTTACTATGTTTAGCTTCGTCATGTATTTCATGTTTTCGATTATGTTCCCTTATTATCATGATTCATATTTTTATGCATATCCCTCTTACTTAGTACATTTCATATACTAATACATACTTGTGCCTACATTGTTTCACTAATCTAGGGATTGACGATTCCTCCCCCTCCCTTCGTGGCTAGTTGATCACTTTAGAGATTTGAATACTTAGTGAGTCCTCATACTCCAAGGATTATATCACATTTATTGCTTTTTTATGTCTTTATTTTAAGGATATTTTACATGGTGTACGGGTTACGTCCCGAACACTTCTTGATGATGTAAAAAGGCTTGCCAAGACTATGTTAGATTTCCACATAAATGTCAAACTCTTTTATTATATAAATTTTCTACTTTTATGCATTACGTTGTGTATATGCATGCCAAGTGGCTTTTGTAGGGTCTCTCAAGATCTCATATGTCATGTCACACCTAGGGTGTACTTTGAGTTTTGAAAAATTTGGTATAAAACCACAAGGTTTTAGAAAAAGATCATAGGATGTTTGACAAGCCTCATTGAGTAGAGTCTTCGTCATAAGTGTGAAGCGTGCTACATTTATGAATAGGAGGCTACAAAGCGTTTAGGAAACTTCATTTCTTTTATTACTCTAAAGTTGTGTCATAGATCCTATCTCTATAAATATCATTCTCCTAAATAGTGTTCAATCTTGTTCAGGGTATGTCCCCTCGAAGAGCTTATGTGAAAAGAAATGTGGCACGATAATGTGGAGCACGAGGTTCCTCAAGTTCCGGTTGATCATTTGGATGAGCAAGTGACTCATGCTGGATTTTGAGCCATTTTTCATATGTCGAATCAAGCCATGACGGCCTAAACCAATAGAGATGCTAATGCTCCAGTGAACCCAAATGTGGGTACGGCAACATCAATGATAAGGGACTTCACTAGAATGAATCCCCCAAAAAATTTCATTGATAAGGTTTACAATATGGTAGGTATTATTTATGGTTGAGAAGGTGAATTTGGTCACTTATCAACTGAAGGATGTCGCTCAAGTATGGTTTCAACAATGGAAAAGTGAGAGGGAAATTTATGCAGGTCCTCTTGATTAGGAGAAATTTAAGTGAGCTTTTCTTGATCATTTATTTCCTCTTGATGTGAGAGACTAGAAAGTGTTTGAGTTCATTAATCTCCTACAAGGCAATATAAGTGTAAAATATTATGCCTTGAAGTTCACTCAATAGGCTAAGTCTGCTCCAACTGTGGTTGTTGACTATAGGGTAAAGATGAGTAAGTTTGTGTTGGGTATTTCCAACTTGGTTTTCAAATAATGTAGTACCGCCATATTGATCAAGGAGATGGATATTTCCCATTTTATGACACATGCCTAACAAACTGAAAAGGAAAAGCTCAAGGAAAGGGCAAAAAAGTCCAAGAGCGAAAGGACCAGTGATGGTGACTTTTCTCATTCTAGGTCCAGTGGAAAATGGCATCCTCAATTCTGACAAAAACAATTTGGTCAAGGTTCCTCTAATGATCTGGCTCCTAAGTTCAATAAAGATAGGGTGTCTAACCCTAAGCCACAAGGAGAAAATGGTGGTAATGGATCTTCTATCCCCGCTTGCACTAGGTGTGGTAAGAAACATGATTGCAAGTGATTGGCTGGTACATATGGTTGCTTTAAGTGTTGAAAGAGTGGTCACAACATGAGAGATTGCCCATTGTTTTCTACTAAGTGAAGGGATGGTAGGAAAGTTCAACCTAGTAGTTCCAATTCGGATGCTCCAAAGTAAAATAGATTCTATACATTTCAAACTCGACAGGATCATGAGGATTCTCCGAATATAGTGACCAATATGTTGAAAGTATTTCATCTTGATGTTTATGATTTACTTGACCAGGGTGATACCTTATTGTTTATTACTCCTTATGTGACCATGATATTTGATATTGGTCCCAAAATCCTTTCAAATCTCTTTCATGTCTCTACTCTCGTTGGTAATGGTATTATCACTAAGAGAGTATATAGAAAATGTCATAATTCTATTTCTCATAGAGTCACTAATGCTAATCTTGTAGAGCTTGATATGTTTGATTTTGATGTAATTCTTGGGATGTATTGGCTTCATGCATAATATGCTTCCATAGGTTGTAGGACCCAATTGGTCACTTTCAATGTTACAAATGAACCTATCATGTCATGGGAAGGGGGAAATTGTGTTCTCAAGGGTCAGTTTGTGTCTTGACTAAAAGCTAGGTTAATGATTTCTAAGCATTGCATTTATCATAATGTTCGGGTTAGGGATATAGATTCTAAAGCCCCTACTCTTGAGTCAGTTCTGATTGTAAATGAGTTTTTGAAAGTGCTTTCTGATGATCTTCTTTATTTTCCTCTCGAAAGAGAAATAGACTTTGGTATTAACCTTCTCCTCGATATGTAGCCTATACCTATGTCTCTTTATCGTATGGCCACGGCATAACTTAAGGAGTTAAAGGATTAATTGAAGGATTTGTTGGATAAGATTTTTATTTGACCGAGTATCTCTCCATGGGGTGCTCCGGTGTTGTTTGTTCAAAAGAAGGATGGTTCTCTCTGAATGTGCATTGACTATCAACAATTAAACAAGGTTACCTTTAAGAATAAGTATCATATTCCAAGGATAGATAATTTATTTGATTAACTCCAAGAATCAAGTTACTTCTTTAAGATTGACCTTTGGTCGGGGTATCACCAATTGAGGGTGAAAGAGAATGACATTCCAAAGACAACTTTTCAAACTTGGTATGGTCATTATGAGATTTTTGGTGATGTTGTTTGGTTAGATTAATGCACCAGTGGAATTTATGGATTTGATGAATATGGTATTTAAGAAATATATTGACATGTTTGTGATTGTGTTTATCGATGATATCTTGATATACTCACGGAGTGATGATGAACATGTTAAGCATTTGAGGATTCTGTTGCATATTCTCAAGGAACGTGAATTGTATGCTAAATTTATCAAGTGTGAGTTTTGGTTGAGGTATGTTGCTTTCGTTGGCGTTATTGACTCCAGTGAAGGTATTGAAGTCGATCCTAAGAAAATTAAGGCGGTTAAGAATTGTTCTAGACCCTTGTACGCTTTGGATATACAAAATTTATTGGGTTTGGCCGGTTACTTAAGAGGTTCGGGGAAGGATTTTTGTAACACCCCGACTTTTCTAAACATCTAAATTAATTTGTACATTCGTGGAAAGACAAAGAGGCTGAGTAATAAATTAAAAATGATGTGTTATGTCATATTTTAAGTGTTCAAGGGTTGTATCTCAAGTTTTGAAGTTAAGCAAGTGGCAAAATAAAAGTTGGCGAAAGTTTTCGTAAGTTCCCTTTTAAAGATTTCTCTGAAATTTGGGTCAAATGTATTGGATGTTTTCTCCAAATATATAAAGAGTTAGAAGGCCTATTACCCATTCAATCGAAGGCCTACGAGTCTAGTTTGCAACGCACAAAACCCCATATCAAACCGACATTAGAGTAAACAGTTATGAGGGTTTTACTAGGGACTGTCGGGGCAGAATCCGGGTCGGATCCGGGTCGGGTGAAAAATATGGTATGTCGGTTTATTTAACGTTTTAAGCCATGACAACATTCTATTTCAGTTCCAAACCAGAGAGAAAGATTAAGAGAGAGTGCCTATGGAGTTATAGCATTATGAAGGTTAGTTTTTGACGATTTCTACCATTAAACATTGCCCCCGTGCCTAGAAACGTAATCCCTACATGTGGCAATCATTTTTCCCATCTATTAGCTGCGTTTGGAGCTAGTTTTTGAAGATATAAATTGTAGTTATTGGTGTTTCTTCAAGGTTTAAACTTGATTAACTAAGGTAATCATCTCGGGACTCTTCTATGATTGTTTTTATGAATTTCTATGGACGTTTCGACAAGTTGGGGCAATATGGCAAATCTGCCAATTTAAGATTAATTATGAACTGTTTATAGGTGCATACCAGTTGTGTATATATAGTGTTTGTGAAGCTTAGGACATAAGGAACAACTTTTGTGAAGGAACTATGGCCATTCGAGCGTTCATTGGAAAGGTATGTTAAGGTTATTCCCTTCGTTGACATGTTTCCTTAGAGGTAGTTTACGTTGGTGATCTTGTAGATGTAATTGTGAGTGGTTGGCTGATTGAGTGGTTATAAACCCTCATTTTAGGGACTCATAATCTTTTAAGAACGACCCTAAGTTAGGAACGACTTGGAGATTATTCATATATATTATTTATAGCTAAATTGCTCGCCTTTAGCCTGTTCAATTATTTGTTGTCGCCCTTGGGGCTATTGTGGTTAGTTGTTGAGCAATGAACTGCCTATGGGGTCTATGATGTTGTCTAATAGGACTATGTTATTTCCAAAGAGGGATATGTGTTGCCTACGGGGCTATTTTGACGCCAAAGAGGGCTACGTGTTGCCTACAGGGCTATGTTGATGCAAAAGAGGGCTATGTGCAGCCCAGAGAGCTATGATTTTGCCTAGGAGGGCTATGTGCTGCCTGCGGGGCTATATCATTGCCAAAAACGGCTATGTGACTTCTTACAAAGACAAGGGTCTATCGATAAGGTTATGTAGATTGATTTGGCACCTTCTGGGCTTATGGGGGCCTAAGTAGGTGGTATGTTGTTTGTACCTACCGGGCTTATGGGGGCTTGGTTAAGTTGATGTTTGATCATTATTGTGTTTTATTAGATTCAGTAGTGGGTTGGAATGCTTATCTAAATTTGATTTCCTTACCTTATTGATTTTGTTATATTATGATACTTGCTCATTTAGTCCACAACCTTTCATACTCTGTACATTATTTTGTATTGACGCCCCATTGCCTGGGGGCGCTGCATTCATGCATGCAAGTCCAGATAGACGACCGAGTAGACCTCCTCAGTAGCAGGATTGACTTCTATCCGATTGGCTAGCCCCTTTCCTCCGGAGCTTCCAGAGTTGGGAGGTTTGTTACCTTTTGTTGTATATATCTCTATGGGTAGGCTGGGGCCCTGTCCCACCAATATTTACTGCTCTTTGAGGCTTGCAGACTAGTATGTGGAGTGTACAGCTAGGTTATGGCCATGTTGGCCTTGTTTTGTGGGTTGTTGAAGCTTGTGAGTTGTTTGATGTATTGTCTTGATATATACCTGCTTCCAGTTTTTGTATAGATATCATGGTGGCCTCGACTGGCCAGTCAGGACTTCTCTGCTAGTTGGCTATTTCTTTATATGAACTCTTGTGAGTAGCTGTTTCTTTTATATATATATATTGACAGGGGCCCTACCGGCCGATGGCTTAGTTTTAAGCCGGGATATACTAGTTTGTTTTCTTTATTGCGTGTGTCTGCCATGCACTAGTAGCAAATGGTTCAGCAGGGTCGGCTCGGGCCTAAGTTTTGGCATTAGGAGCTAGTTGCGCCCCTTGAGTTTGGGGCGTGAAAATTTTCCTCTATTGCTTCACCATTGATGACATTGACTCAAAAGAAGGTAAAGTTCTTATGCTCGGAAGCTTGTGAGAAGAGTTTCCAAGAGTTGAAGGATAGACTCACTTCGGCCCCTATTTTGACTTTATCAGAAGCATCGTATGGTTTTGTGGTTTATTGTATTGCATCACCAATTAGTCTTGGTTGTGTCTTGATGCAACATGGGAAAGTAATTTATTTTGCTTCATAGAAATTGAATGCATATGAAAATAATTATTTGAATCATAATTTAGAGTTAGCGGCGGTGGTGTTTGCCCTAAATATTTAGCGGTATTACTTGTATGGATTTCATGTAGATGTATTCACCCACCACTAATGCTTGAAATATGTATTTACTAAAGAGAAGGTAACTTGAGTTGTTAAAGAATTACGACATGAGTGTCCTATATCATCTCGGAAAAGCAAATGTGGTAGCGGATACTCTTAGTCGATTGTCGATGGGTAGTGTTGCTCCAGTTGAGAATGATAAGGAGTTAGTTCGTTAGTTTCATAGATTTTCCCGATTGGATGTTTGGTTAGTTGATTCTAATGAAGGTAGCATAGTTGTTCGTAATGGTTCGGAATCATCTTTTGTATCAGATATGAAGGCTAATCAAGATCTCGATCAGATTATGTTTGAGTTGAAGAAGTCAGTTTCAGAAAAAAACCATTGAGGTTTTCTCCGAAAGGGGAGATGGTTTCCTTTGATACTAAGATTGATTATACGTTTCGAACGTTGATGAGTTGAGGACTCAGATTCTGACAGAAGCTCATATTTCTTGGTTTCTATTCACTCGGGAGCCACCAATATGTACCTTGATTTGTGAAAAGTCTATTGGTTGAAAGAGATGAAGAAGGATATTGTGGAATTTGTGACTTAATATCCGAATTGACAAAAAGTGAAAGTTGAGCATCACAAATCAGGCGGTTTGTCTCAAAACATTAATATTCCTACATGGAAGTGGGAATATTTTAACATGGACTTCATTACGGGTTCACCCCGCACTCCTCGACAATTTGACTTGATTCGGGTCATAGTGGAATGAATGACCAAATCAACTTATTTTCTTCCCATTAAGACTTCATTCTCATCGGGAAATTATGTCAAGATTTATAGTAGTGAAATGGTAAGGTTGCATGGAGTGCCTTTGTCTATTATCTTCGATCAAGGTACCCAATTTACATCTTAGTTTGGAAAGTCATTTCAGAAAGGTCTTGGGACTCAAGTGAAACTTACCACAACTTTTCATCATCAGAAAGTGAAGTCATTCAGACCATAAGACAAGGTCACGCATTAGTAAATATATAATATATCTCCTTAATAAATCCATAGTTCTTTGTGGAATATTAGCTTTAACAGACAGTGGACCATGTTAGCTATAACATAGAATCCATTACAACTCCCACACCAAAAAGGGAAAGTCTAGTTGCCAAGGTAGAATCAACTATAACATAGAATCCATTACAACTCCCACACCAAAAAGGGAGAGTCTACTTGCCAAGGTAGAACTTCGTGTCATCTCATCAATGTTATGTGGATCTACTAGCTAAGTCACTTAGACAATCTTACGAGGGCACGTAGTTTGGAACTAGAGATTTCTACTATAGACTACCATATTTGAGCCTTCATCTCAAAGTTCTCTTAGTGCTAAGAAAAATCTTAACAGAAAAGAAAAAGTCAGTTATCAAACATAACATTAGGAATGGCAAAAATCAAAATACCAATCCAAATCCTGAAGTCGTATAAGAGTAGCTCCTTTCCAAACCATGATTTCATACCTTCATTCATATAGACACTTACCTTCCTAAGCATCTAAAATCATGATTTCCTTCCTAAAATTATGACAAGAACTTTCACAAATAATTGTTACTTAACTTAAAATGATCCTTAAAATATTGTTTCATCTATACATAAAACATGCATCATATCCCTTGTCAATTCATGATAATATTTCATAGTTAATATATGATAATCAAATTATATAGCATGCTTCCATATAAAATCAATTATAAATTATATATTTCCATTAAATCATTCACAATAAGATAGAATAGAATCAATTAAATCATAATCAAAAGGTCTCATAGAGATTGTAATAAACCCTAATTGAATTGGGCGAAACTGAATTGGATATTGAAGTTCTTTCAGAAGCCAATGGATGAAAGAAACTCATTGGTGAATTCCTACATACCTGGTTGCCAAATCCCTAAGAATGCAAGAGATTTAGATTTTGAAACTTGAAACCCTAGCTTTTCTTCCTTGACCTTGAGAGAATGAATTGGAGAGGATGAACTTGCATGAGAATTGGGTTTTGAGAGAATGAGAGGATTTGGGTAGTTTTAGGAATTGAAAGTCAATTATAGGGCTTAGAAATAGGTCAAAACGACATAGTATAGACATTAAATCCATAAGAAAAAACCCAAATATACTTATGATATAATTATTTGACTAGACCTGCGGATTGTAGGAATTCCTACCGTCTATCCTGTCCAACGTAGAACACACTATTAGACAGACTTCTCTTAACAATTCCTGCAGAAGCCTTCTATGGTGTGGGGAACTTTCTATGGGTCGTAGACCCTTCTATAGGAACTTTTTTCCCCAAAATTCTTACCAAGTGTAAGGACCCACCCTATAACCACCACCTACGGGCCATAGAAACTTCTACGGACCATCCTATTGGTTTGTAGAACTTCTTTGTTGGTCTATACGACTTTTTCTAGGACTTAACATTTTCCCATTTTCTAGTGCCTTTCCATAAGAGTCTTCCTACGGACCGTAAGACCTTGTACAATCCATAGATGGACTCTATAGACTCGTAGGGACTGAATGAGTACCATTTCTTGTGAATTTTCCAACTCAAACTGAACTTCGTATTTCTAAGGTGTGACATAAATAGTTATTTGTGAGTACCCGTCAGTTTTTAGAAGGAAAGTCATACTGCAAGTGAGGTGAGTCCCCGATTCCCTATGCAACTTACTCTAAAACAATGAGGTAAACAAAGTGTCGCAGTTTAAGATGATTGAGAGAGGCACACAGTGCAACCTTACTATCTTCTTGACATAAATCTTTGCTAACTATTGAGAGTTGTAATTCACTCTAATTGGAATGAAGTAGTCTGATTTAGTCAAACTACCAGCAATAACCTAAATCAAATCATATTTCTCCAAGGTCTTGGGTAGTTCCACAACAAAATCCATGGCTATCATTTCCCCTTCAATTCTGGAAAGGGTATCCTCTGAAGCAAACCAGCTGGCTTTTGATGCTCATACTTTACCTATAGATAATTTTGGTACTTGGAAACACCATGCAATGTCTTTCTTCATCCTAGGCAACTAATGTAGTAGCTTGAAATCTCCATATATTTTTGTGCATTGGAACGAATAGAATAACATGAACCATGAGCCTTTGCCAACACATTCTACATCAAGTCACCAACTTGAAGAACAAAAACTCTTCCTCCAAACTTAAGCACACAATCAATATCAAGTGTGGAATCTTGGGTATCCCCAGACACTACTTTACCCTTGAGTTTCGCCAACTCCTCATCCTTAAACTGTTTAGTCATTATTTCCTCTATGAAGATAGGTGTAACCTTAATGTTGGCTAACACCCACACTTCTCAAAGATACCCAACCGCGTAAATTTATCATCTAAGCTATGAATCTCTCTGGCCAAGGTCGTTTTGATATCCCCAAGCAAGATTAACATCACATTAGCCTTACTCAAATGATATTGAATGGTTACATCACAATCCATAAGCAACTCCATCCATCTTTTTTATCTCAAGGTCAGTTCTTTCTGAGTAAACACATGTTGAAAACTGCAATTATTACCTCAAATTAAAATTCATACAAATAATTTCACCATATTTTGAGAGAAAACACCATCGTCGCCAACTACAAATCATGAATGGGGTAGTTCCTCTCATTAAATTTCAAATGTTTGGAAGAATAATCTATGACATTATTTTCCTGCATCAACAAAGCACCCAACCCGAATGTGAAGCATCACAATAAGCAATGAAATCAGTACCTTCCACCAGTAAGGTCAAAATTGTCATTATAGTCAAAATATCGTTGAGCTTTTTGAAGATCTTTTCACATTTATCTAATCACTCAAAAAGGTACCTCCTTTTGAGTCACCTTAGTCAAGTGCATAGCAATAAAAGCAAAATTCTTCACAAACGTACGAAAAAACCTAGCAAACCTCACAAAACTTCTCACCTCTGTTATAAAGCTAGGCCAAACACAATCCTTAATTGCCTCAATATTTTGGGGATCTACCATCACACCTTCTTTTGAAACCATATGTCCAAGAAAAGCAACCAAAGGAAGCCAAAATTCACACTTAGGAAAATTAGAATACCATTTCGATTTTCTCAAGATACCTAGCACAATATGAAGATAGTCTACATGTTCCTCCTCTCCCTTAGAGTAAATCAAAATATCATCTATAAAATGAGTCACAGAGGAATCCAAGAATATAAGAATGTCTTGAACACCCCATTCATCAAACTCATAAATGTTGCAGGCACATTAGTCAACCCAAATGACAGTACCAGAAACTCATAATGCCTATACTGGGGCAAAAAGTTGTCTTAGGTATGTATTCAGGTCTAATATTTTACTTATGGTACCCTGACCCCAAATGGATCTTAGAAAAGATAGACACACCCTATAATAAATCAAACAATCCTTCTATGCGATATTTATTGTGGATGGTAATCTTATTCAATTGATAGTATTCTATGCTAACCTTGTAGCTTGTTTCATGTTTTGAAGTCATGTGTGATTATGTGTTTCCATGATCTCCTTATGTTGTGCATGTTCTTGATGAATTTATGTTTAAATGAGGAAATGAGTTTTTATGAATTATGATCCTCATGTTGATGTGCATTTAGTATGAGTTGTCTATATGCTTCATGAGGTGAATTATTGAACATGCCTAAGGGTGCTTTGAAGAGAAATTGCATAATGTGCTTAATGATGTTATGTTGAGCAAGATATGAGTTGGAGAAGGTAATTCTCCAATGAAATGAGAAATGTTGAAGTTATGATGCATAATGAGTTTATAGATGTAGTTCCTACCTTCTTGTGTTGCATTGAGCTTATTGATGTGGAGTTGATGTTTCCTACAAATTTTGTGCATTGTTTATGATGTTGCATGCATGATGGGCTGCTAGTCTTGATTATTTAACCCCTTAATGTGTTTAAAGTGTCATTCGAGGATGAATGTTCCCAAGTGGGGGATAATGTAACAACCCGTAAAAATAGTAGGTGAAACTAGAGCCTAACGTGTGAGTGTTTGAGTTATTGTGGGGTTTCATGTGGTAGAATGTTGTCCCAAGCTTTGGTTGAGGAGTTTAGGGGTTAAACATGAAGGTATGACTCCCTAAGGATCACCCTAGGGGTGCTTGAGGAAACCCTAAAGCCTAAATCCCAAGAAACCAAAAATGTGAAGACGACCAACACCCCGTAGGTCCATCCACGTCCCGTGGATGGCCTCCGTAGGTCAAGCCCCCAAAAATTAAGTTGTTGAACCAAACCACAGTTTGACAGTACGGCCCGTGGGTCCCTGATGTTTGCGTAATCAAGACACAACTTTTAATACAAGTGTCTATGAATGTGCAATAGTATAATAACCCAACCAAGGGTTGGGGTCGAGTCCCAAGGGAGTGGTGGTGAAAATTAATATAAAAACAAAATTAAGTTCTAATTAGTCATAGATAAAAATATTTTCGAATATAAACATACTAAATCTAAGAAGGTGACGCAAGCGTCAATTATCAATGGGGGTTTTTCTCAAGTAAACAAAAACATCAAAAACAATGAAAATAGAGAAGGATACTAATATGGAGAAGGGATTCTTGGGATGTGATAGGAATACGGGATAGACTAAATCATTGGGTACATGCTTTTGGTAGTAAATTCATTGAATACTTGTGACTAGGCTAGACTATAGTGGGGATAAATTCTCTCTCGAGCAACTTACCCCGAATCAAATGGGTTCCTCTCGGACACCCACTTGCCGCATGAAGAACATCCTCCGCCTTAGCCCACTCACTCTCTCGAGCTGAGTGTGTGGGAATGAGACTAGGGTTCACTCTCTTGAGCTAAACCTCATGTCGACCCATTCCCACCGGCCATCAATTTAGTAATCTTAATTTTACGACCTCTCTCTCGAGCAAGCCAAAAACACAAAGGTGAAATCGTATTTGCAACTACAATTTCATTAAGTTCCACCACAACTACTATACTAAATCACATAAAAACAACAAATAAACCACCAACAAGCAAGACCAAATAGATAATCTAACCCGTATTCACAAAATCGCACCCCAAGAATTTGGGTTTTAGCTAGGCATGCTAAAGAGATAGAAATTTATACCAAAATGAGTTTGCATTCAAATGGGTATGAAGATTTAAGTTTCAAAACAACTACAGATTGAAGAATCCACAAGACCCAAGCTGAGTGTGTGGGAATGAGACTAAGGTTCACTCTCTCGAGCTGAGTGTGTGGGAATGAGACTAGGGTTCACTCTCTTGAGCTAAACCTCATGTCGACCCATTCCCACCGGCCATCAATTTAGTAATCTTAATTTTACGACCTCTCTCTCGAGCAAGCCAAAAACACAAAGGTGAAATCGTATTTGCAACTACAATTTCATTAAGTTCCACCACAACTACTATACTAAATCACATAAAAGCAACAAATAAACCACCAACAAGCAAGACCCAATAGATAATCTAACCCGTATTCACAAAATCGCACCCCAAGAATTTGGGTTTTAGCTAGGCATGCTAAAGAGATAGAAATTTATACCAAAATGAGTTTGCATTCAAATGGGTATGAAGATTTAAGTTTCAAAACAAGTAAAGATTGAAGAATCCACAAGACCCAAGTCTAAAACCTTGGAGTTGAAACCCTTTGAACCTTCAAGTTCATCAAAACCCTCTCCAAACTTAGAACTCAAAAATAGAAGAAAAATCTCAAAAATTACTGTTCAAAGCTAAAAATTCAATACTAAAATAATAATTCTCAACGAGTATTTATAGTTTTCAAAAATTTGTGCTGCAGCGGATCATTCGGCATAGTTAGTCGAGATCGCCGATCTACTCGGCGATCCGCCCTTTGGTAGGTTTCATCATCGTCATGCTCTATCCTTCATCATCATCGTATTTTGATCATTGGGTGACATAGTACTGTTTCGCAGAACTGCTCGGCGACACGCCGAATGCTTCTTTTTTCCACCGATTTGATCCTTTCCTTCAGGGCTCAGCACACTGGAACAAAAGGCGATCTCCAAGCTCATAGGCTACTCGCCAACTAGACTGGCGATCCTCAGCCTTCATTTCTTTGTTCTTTCAGCCACTTTTGTTCCTTTTTGCTAAGTAGTGTCCAGGCTTTCCCTCAAACTCCAAATACCTGAAACTTAAGGGTTAGCATCAGATATTGAGACAATATGCATTTGAGGACACTAATTCTATCAAAATATAGCCCTATATGAGTCCACAAATCAACACTCCCAACTTAAAATTTTGCTTGGTCTCAAGTAAACTCAAGTTTAGCGGTTCAAAAAGGAGGTCTGGAACAGTGCTACACAAGAATCAATCATGAATGCACACAACAAGACTCGAGTTACTTATGCAAAGATCAAATGTGCACTCAAAGATTCGAGTTGTGACTCACCAATATCAAAGAATCTCATGCACACAATACTTGCTTTAAATGCAAGTTCAAGCTCAACCAAAGTGTTCAAATGCCCTCACATAAGGAATGATTCCAATATCACAGACAAAGGTTTAATAATTTAAAGCTCCGAAATCGAATGCAACGCTCACTCTCACAAGGAAGAACACAATGCATACTTTCACCTAGAAGTTTGCCCGTATTTTCCGATGAACATTTGTTTCAGCTCACTCAAGATCAAAAAGGACTTTTCAAGGCTTGTAATGGGGCTAAGTGCAAAGGTATGGTCATTTAGGCTCAGTGACTTTCATCCTCATGAAATGTGGTGCTCACACCACTTCATTTTCTCTTCTTTCATCATTCGCTTTAGTGCTCATAAGTCATCCTATTATTCACTTCCCATGGATTTTTGGAGACCCCATTTTCTTTATATTTTCACAACTTTATTCCACTACATTTTCATTCTTTTTTTTTTCTTTTGTATGGAGGGGTTCCATTTTTCTCAAAACCATGGATAAGAAGGAGTTTCTTGCACTTCTTGATTTACCCTTTATTTTCATCACACCCCCAACTTAGGTTTTTGGCCTAAGTTGGCTACTCAACTAACCATAACTTCATGAGGATTATGGGTAATGGATAAAGAAAGGTTATGTTTGCATCAAGTTTCTTCCAAAGAAAGGTAAAGTTCAAGGGGTGTTCAAGAGAGGTTCCAACACTCACAAAGTAGGCCACAAAAGAGGTATATGTCAAATTGGCTCACACTCTTCGAAGTTGCCTAAGATCATATCAAGAGATAGCCTTACTTAGTTGATCGGACCAACGGGGAAAATTCTAGGATCTATCATGCATGGTTCAAAGTAAGCTCATCATACTAGGCATTGACACTACAGTCAAACAAGACTCCACACTTTTGCTAGTGTGGAGTGATCATCACAAGAGACTCAAGATACTAGGCTAGTCATAACGAGATGCAAAGAGTTCACATATTGTCTATGCGACTTCATTTGGCCTCATCATAGCCGCACATTCATGTTCATTCGATCATGAGCACTATTCAAGTCATCGGTATAGATAAGAACCGAGACTTAAATTTTGCAAAAGAACAACCACATTCAACACACGAGAGGTGGCAAAATTTTAGGATGGGTCAAAATCATTTTTGCAATTTAAAATAAAAGGAGCCATAAGCTCAAACATCCAAAGAAACAGTATATCAAACACAATTTTTAAACAGAATAGCCCAAATACAAACAAAACATGAACATCAGTAGCACACAAAGGTGGGCCTCACCCCACTACAAATAAAAACATTTGTCCTAAAATGCAAATAAAATAAAGTATCCAAAAGTGAAAGTAAGTAAGACAGAGAGGGAGGTAGAGAAAAAATTTGTCTACACAGTCGCTCCATCTGTCTGGGCATCACTGCTCGATGTGTCATCCTGGAGTTTGATAATGGCCCCCGAAGCTTCTTTAGAAGATTTAACGGCAGTTGACTTACTCATATTGTCCAAGTCATGAGCCACCAAAAAGGAGTGGATAGTTGTGAAGAATCCACATCTCCATGAGGGAATAGTGGGGTCTCGGGGATTTGTTCTCTTGCTAGCATTGGGCTTCTTGCCCTCATTATCCATTTTGGGAGGATTTGTTGCCTTTGTATTTTTCCTGAAATTTTTTGCTCTTATTTGTCGGGGTGGCATATCTCTTCCAGCTACTTTTGGTCTAGCCATTTCTGCAAAGCTTCGAGAATAAGTTAGAAAGGATTCAGACAAAAGCAAGGCAGTTCAATTGTAGAATCACTTCGCCGAACCAGTTGGCGAAGCGCGCAACTACTTAGGTTGTTCGCTGAGTGCAGTGCATAGAGAATACAGGGTGCAGACCAAGGGCGAATAAGAAATATTTCGGTGAGGAGCCGAATGCGTTCGGCGACATCATGTTTCTCGCCGAAAGTTTTAGAACTCAACATCATATTTAGCATTAAATTAAAGGCGAGATATAGATTTTAGGCGAACCGTCGAGTGATTCAGCGAGCTCGATCCAGCTCACCAATTGACCCAACGTACCTGTTTTTTACCCAACTTCCCAAATTCAACCCTGCGACCCCCGAAAACAAAATTAAGACATGCACAACTCAAATTAGACTTAGACCCAGTGACAATCATGCACAACCCATGATTTTTCATCCAATTTAAAGTGCGACCTTCAGGAATTAACTATTTAACTTAGTACCGGCAAAGTTTGAGAACCTAACATGCACACAAATATTCTAATCCTACTAGAGAGGCCCAACACACATCAACTCAATAAGATCAATTGCAAATAAGCATATGTTTTTCTAAGATGAAATCGGAGCATAGAAGACTAACCTTTGGTGTAGACTACGAGAGGATTGAAATGTTAGGCGGCAATGTAATCAAACTCCGAGCATAAATCAACACTAATAATATTCTAACAACGCAAGAAATATAGAAGCTAGAGTGCAGGTGTGAGTTTGAAAAGATAACTAGTGAGGGAAAGTGAATGAATTAGAATTTTTAAACCCGTGGCACAAAAAATCGTCCAGTTCTTACCCATTCGGCGACATTAGTCATGATCGCCAAACCTCTTGGCGTTTCACTAAGTAGTCATTTACCTCACTGAATTTTACAGGACCTCCAGTTAATATGGTGTCCAAACGGCGGTCCACGTCGGGGTCGCCGACATGGTCAGCGACTCGCCAATAATTTCTTGGGATCGCCGAGTTTTACAGACTCCAATTTGAATATGTGTCGAGTCAAACGGTGGATTAGGTCGGGCTCACTGACCTACTCAGTGATTTGCCGATTGGACTTGTTGCTCTCCACCCTGCACTTTTTCGAACACCTTCCACACTTCAACTTGTACAAACAACACACCGTTATTTTACCAGAACATAAATAAAAGCAAAAAGGGTTTTGGGTTGCCTCCCAAACAGTGCCTTAGTTAACGTTGCACGAGGCAAGTCAACACTCAAACCTCATTTTTGGGGTTGAACCTAGTGCAAATAGGTGATTCCAATTATTCATTTGGATGTAGTTGAGGCAATACATGACCCAAAAGTTTCAATTAGCTGGAGAGATCTAGAATGAGAACCGCTCATTTGAGTTAGCAGTTCTACATTTTCTTTAATCTCCCCTAACACTCTATCCTGCTCATTTAGCTTTTGGAGAATGATTAATAATGTATCCTTCATACGTCTATTTTCATTGTCCACAGACCTTCCCTGCTCGGTAGGTGATATGCATTTTCTCTTCTTTTTGGACATCACCTCCAGTTCCTCGACCTTTTGGGTCAAGTTATTCATCTGACCCAGCCAAATGATCAATTGCTGGTCCTTCTAAGTATCCTTGTTGGTTTTGGCCACAAGGTCAAGGAGTTTAGTTGCGGTCTCATAGAAGTATCTCTCAAGACCACCCGTGATAACTCGATCGATTAATCATTTGTTTTCGGAATTAAAACTCCTATAGAAGCACTCCTGTAGAACTAGATCGGGAATTTCATTAGCCGACATGGTCAGCGAATCGCCAATAATTTCTTGGGATCGCCGAGTTTTACAGACTCCAATTTGAATATGTCTTGAGTCAAACGGTGGATTAGGTCGGGCTCACCGACCTCCTCAGCGATTTGCCGATTGAACTTGTTGCTCTCCACCCTGCACTTTTTCGAACACCTTCCACACTTCAACTTGTACAAACAACACACCATTATTTTACCAGAACATAAATAAAAGCAAAAAGGGTTTTGGGTTGCCTTCCAAACAGTGCCTTAGTTAACATTGCACGAGGCAAGTCAACACTCAAACCTCATTTTAGGGGTTGAACCTAGTGCAAATAGGTGATCCTAATTGTTCATTTGGATGTAGTTAAGGCAATACATAACCCAAGAGAGTTTCAATTAGCTGGAGAGATCTAGAGTGAGAACCGCTCATCTGAGTTAGCAGTTCTACATTTTCTTTAATCTCTTCTAACACTCTATCCTGCTCATTTAGCTTTTGGAGAATGATTAATAATGTATCCTTCATACATCTATTTTCATTGTCCATAGACCTTCCCTGCTCGGTAGGTGATATGCATTTTCTCTTCTTTTTGGACATCACCTCCAGTTCCTCGACCTTTTGGGTCAAGTTATTCATCTGACCCAGCCAAATGATCAATTACTGGTCCTTCTAAGTATCCTTGTTGGTTTTGGCCACAAGGTCAAGGAGTTTAGTTGCGGTCTCATAGAAGTATCTCTCAAGACCACCCGTGATAGGTCGATCGATGAATCATTTGTTTACGGAATTAAAACTCCTATAGAAGCACTCCTGTAGAACTAGATCGGGAATTTCATTAACCGACATGGTCAGTGACTCGCCAATAATTTCTTGGGATCGCCGAGTTTTACAGACTCCAATTTGAATATGTCTTGAGTCAAACGGTGGATTAGGACGGGCTCACCGACCTCCTCAGTGATTTGCCGATTGGACTTGTTGCTTTCCATCCTGCACTTTTTCGAACACCTTCCACACTTCAACTTGTACAAACAACACACCATTATTTTACCAGAACATAAATAAAAGCAAAAAGGGTTTTGGGTTGCCTTCTAAACAGTGCCTTAGTTAACATTGCACGAGGCAAGTCAACACTCAAACCTCATTTTAGGGGTTGAACCTAGTGCAACTAGGTGATCCCAATTGTTCATTTGGATGTAGTTGGGGCAATACATGACCCAAGAGAGTTTCAATTAGCTGGAGAGATCTAGAGTGAGAACCGCTCATCTGAGTTAGCAGTTCTACATTTTCTTTAATCTCTTATAACACTCTATCCTGCTCATTTAGCTTTTGGAGAATGATTAATAATGTATCCTTCATACGTCTATTTTCATTGTCCATAGACCTTTCCTGCTCGGTAGGTGATATGCACTTTCTCTTCATTTTGGACATGACCTCCAGTTCCTCGACCTTTTAGGTCAAGTTATTCATCTGACCCAGGCAAATGATCAATTGCTGGTCCTTCTAAGTATCCTTGTTGGTTTTGGCCACAAGGTTAAGGAGTTTAGTTGCGGTCTCATAGGAGTATCTCTCAAGACCACCCGTGATAAGTCGATCGATTAATCATTTGTTTCTGGAATTAAGACTCCTATAGAAGCACTCCTGTAGAACTAGATCAGGAATTTCATGAGTTGAGCATTGCATCAACAGTGCTTTAAACTCAGCCACGACTCATGAAAAATCTCACCTTCCATCTGTTTGAAGGTCAGGATGCTATCCCTGAACCTTATCACTTCCACCGAGAGGTGCTCTATTGGTTCATAGTCATTAACCACACTCATCGCTCATGTTTCTGTAAAAACAAACCAACAAAACAAAACTACAAAATAAAGTAAGTAAACTATAACTAAGAAGAACAAAAAATTTACTTAACTAAAAATTCTCAAATAACACCACTCCCTGGCAGCGGCGCCATTTTAATGTTTGCGTAATAAGGACACAACTTCCAATACAAGTGTCTACAATCGTGCAGTAGTATAATAGCCCAACCAAGGATTGGGGTCGAGTCCCAAGGGAGTGGTGGTGAAAATTAATAGAAAAATAAAATTAAGTTCTTATTAGTCATAGCTAAAAATATTTTCGAATATAAACATACTAAATCTAAGGAGGTGACGCAAGCATCAATTATCAATGGGGGTTTTCTCTAGTAAACAAAAATAGCAAAAACAGTGAAAATAAAGAAGGATACTAATATGGAGACGGGATTCTTGGGATGTGATAGGAATATAGGATAGACTAAATCATTGGGTACATGCTTTTGGTAGTATATTCATTGAATACTTGTGACTAGGCTAGACTATAGTGGGGATAAATTATCTCTCAAGCAACTTACCCCGAATCAAATGGGTTCCTCTCGGACACCAACTTGACGCATGAAGAATAGCCTCCGCCTTAGCCCACTCACTCTCTCGAGCTGAGTGTGTGGGAATGAGACTAAGGTTCACTCTCTCGAGTTGAACCTCATGTCGACCCACTCCCACCGGCCATCAATTTAGTAGTCTTAGTTTTACGACCTCTCTCTCGAGCAAGCCAAAAACACAATGGTGAAATCATATTTGCAACTGCAATTTCATTAAGTTCCACCACAACTACTAAACGAAATCACATCAAAACAACAAATAAACCACCAATAAGCAAGACCCAACATATAATCTAACCCATATTCACAAAATCACACCCCAAGAATTGGAGTTTTAGCTAGACATGCTAAAGAGATAGAAATTTATACCAAAATAAGTTTGTATTCAAATGGGTATGAAGATTTAAGTCTCAAAACAAGTCATGGGTGAAGAATCCACAAGACCCAAGTCCAAAACCTTGGAGTTGAAACCCTTTAAACCTTCAAGTTCTTCAAACCATCTCCAAACTTAGAACTCAAAAATAGAAGCATAGTCTCAAAAATTATTGTTCAAAGCTAAATATTCGATACTAGAATAATAATTCTCAATGAGTATTTATAGTTTTCAAAAATTTGTGCTGCAGCAGTGATGTGCCGCAAAATCATGGCACTTTTAATGCTTAATAAATATGAACTAACACTAGAATTAAGTGAAAATTTGGATTATTTGATGGGTTTGTTAAATGAGTAGGCAGAATATAGGTTGTATAGAAAGTGGAAAAAGAACCAGAACTGATGGTGACCAAGTGACGTTCACGGCCAACTTCACGGACTATGAACTTCATTATGGTCCATGGTTGAGCTCGTGAAAGTGAGGCAGTGTTGGGCCTTGAGAAGATGAAGAGCAGGAATAACCAAGTGAATACCATAGAGGGTTCTACGTGTCATAGTCCTCACCACGGACCATGGTACCTGCCGTGAAGCTAAACCAGTGTGAAAGCAAGGAAGAGTTTAAACCCAAGTGAAGACCACGGGCCACTTCACGGGCCGTGGTCCTCACTATGGACCGTGGTAGCTCCCGTGGTGCATTTTCCAGTGAAGGCATTGAAGACCCAATCTTTGGGAAAGTTGAAGGGAAGATCAAGGAGGGCGTCACGGCCTGTGAAGCCCTCTACGAATCGTAGAAGTGGTCGTAGAGCCATCAAACATTTCAGTCCTAGTTTGACTAGGACTCATTTTAAACATTCTATTTTAAATTACTTTAGATCATTTTGGGATTATTATTCATTATCTGATGTTTGACGACAAGAAAAATAGAGTATTACTCTTAACTTTTGATTTTTGGATTTCTAATTATTGTTATCAGTTGGAAAATTCAGATTCAGACAATCAGATTATCATAGTGATTGTTGATTTGCCAATTATTTTCAAAAGCCTTTCTCAATATGTTTTCATCCCTAATTATTGATTACCTAAGTGAAAGCATGAGTGGCTAAATACCACGACTGGGGTTGTGGGATCTATGATGATATTCTAGTTGTGATTCTGTAAAATCAGTAAAAGGCAATCTGTGTCTACAACCTGTAGTTTTTAGGTTTCAATATCATTTTAGTCTAGTGAGTGCACGCATTAGATGAGCCTATATCTGGTATTTGTTCGAGAGAAAATACCAGTTAGGAAAAAGCTAAATTAAATTAACAAAATAGAGTTAAATCTTGAGTTCGAAAGAAAAGATTTTTAACACCATATCATTTCAAGCAAGTTTTAATGTTAGTAACACTCTGAGGATGTTCTGCATAAAACATAACCTGCGAGAGGAAAAGAGAAAGAGATCGAGAAAAACCTACCTTTACAACAGATTCCCAGATCACCTCCTCCTTTCCCTCAAAGGCTCAGAAAGAAAGCTGAAGATGGAAAGTTTACAAAATTCATCACCATGTTGAAGCAGCTTTCAGTAAACATTCCACTGGTGGAAGCCCTGGAGCAAATGCCAGGATATTCTAAGTTCATGAAAGACTTGGTTACCAAGAAAAGAGCTGTAAGTCTTGATTTTTCTAACGATATTCATCATTGCAGCGTCATTGCAACCAAATCTCTAGTTCAGAAGAAGGAAGATCCAGGTACATTCACTATCCCATGCACCATTGGATCAATTAAGTTTGCAAAAGCTTTGTGTGACCTAGGAGCCAGCATCAACTTGATGTCATTAGCCATCTACAAGAAATTGGGATTAGGAGTTCCAATACCCAGAACAATGAGGTTGATGATGGCTGATAGGTCAGTAAAGCGGCCAGTGGGAGTCCTTTGTGATGTATTGGTTAAGGTGGACACCTTCATCTTTCCGACTGATTTCATGATCTTGGATTGCGAAGTGGACTTTGAGGTTTCCATCATTTTGGGAAGACCATTTTTGGCAATAGGGAGAGCCTTGGTAGATGTTGAGAGAGGAGAACTGAAGTTCAGACTTAACAAGGATGAGGTAAAGTTTAATATTTGCAGGTCAATGAAGCAACCCAATGATATGAATGTGGTATCTGCAATAGAGGTGGTTGTTGATGAAGAAATGAGGGTACCCATAGAAGAGATGATGGTTGTTGAAACCTTAGCAGCAGTACTGATGAACTTTGACGCTGATTTTTGGTCTGACTATGTAGAGACCGTGAATGCTTTGCAGGGTATGGGAGCACACTCGTATGCTCCAAAGAAATTGGACCTGGACTTGAAAAATAGGCCAAGCCCTCCAGTAAAACCATCCATCGAGGAGCCACCGGTGCTGGAATTGAAACAGTTACCCAGTCACCTCAGGTATGTATTTTTGGGTAGTAACAACACTTTACCTGTGATCTTGGCTGTAGATTTAAATAAAGAGCGGGTGCCGGAGGTGATCAAGGTGTTGAGAAGGTACAAAGGGTCATTGGGTGGACCATTGCTGATATAATTGGAATACCTCCGGGTATATGCACCCACAAGATTCAGCTTGAGGAGGACTGCAGCCCAAGCATTGAACACCAGCGGAGGCTAAACCCACATATGCAAGAGGTGGTTAAGAAAGAGATAATCAAGTGATTAGATACTGGGGTGGTCTTTCCTATTTCTGATAGTCACTGTGTCAGTCCAGTGCAATGTGTTCCCAAAAAGGGCGGTATGACTGTGGTGACAAATGCCAAAAATGAATTAGTCCCACAAAGACCAGTCACTAGATGGCGAGCGTGTATGGACTACAGGAAGCTCAACAAGTGGACTTTGAGGGATCATTTCCCCATGCCTTTTATGGACCAGATGCTTGATAGGTTGGCAGGTAAATGGTGGTATTGTTTCTTAGATGGATACTCTGGCTACAACCAAATATCAATTTCTCCTGAAGATCAGGAAAAGACCACCTTCACATGTCCTTATGGAACCTTTGCGTTTAAACACATGCCATTTGGATTGTGTAATGCACCAGTAACATTTCAAAGGTGCATGATGTCCATTTTCTCAAATATGGTTAAGGACACTCTAGAGGTATTTATGGATGACCTCTCTGTAATAGGTGATACTTTTGTGATTGTTTGGTGAATCTTAGCAGGGCTCTATGGATAGGTCAGGAGGCCAATCTAGTGCTAAATTAGGAGAAGTGTCATTTCATGGTAAAGGAGGGCATAGTCCTTGGTCACAAAGTGTCGCAGAAAGGGATTGAGGTCGACAAGGCCAAAATTGAGGTTATTGAAAAGTTACCACCACCTATCTGTGTGAAGGGTGTTAGAAGCTTCCTAGGCCACGCCGGGTTCTATAGGCATTTCATCAAGGACTTCTCCAAAATTGCACACCCTATGTGCAAGATTTTGCAGAAGGAGGTGAAATTTTTCTTTGATGAGGCATGTCTCAAAGCATTTGGTGCCTAAAGGAAAAACTCATTTCAGCACCAGTGATCATTGGCCCAGACTGGGAGGAGCCATTTGAGGTAATGTGCGATGCCAGTAGGACTACATTAGGAGTTGTGTTGGGGAAGAAGCGCAACAATATGTTTCATCTGATTTACTATGCTAGTAAGTCATGGAATGGGGCACAGCGAAACTACACAGTAACTGAGCAAGAACTATTGGCAGTGGTCTATGCATTTGAAAAGTTCCGAGCGTACTTGCTGGGCACTAAGGTGATAATTCATACAGACCATGTTGCCCTGAGATACCTCATGGCAAAGAAATATGCCAAGCCTAGGCTGATCCGATGGGTGCTACTTCTCCAAGAGTTTGACTTTGAAGTGAAGGATAGGAGAGGCTGTGAGAACCAGGTAGTTGATCCCCTGTCTAGGTTGGAGACTGCAAAGAAGGAAGAGAGTGAGCTTGAAATAGATGATACATTCCCAGATGAGCAGGTATTAGCTGCAACTCTTGACCTTATTCCTTGGTTTGCTGATTATGCTAATTTTCTTGTTAGTGATGTAATGCCTAAAGGACTAACATTTCAGCAAAGAAAGAGGTTCATGCATGATGTAGGTAAGTATTTTTGGGATGAACCATATTTGTACAAGCTTTGTGCTGATAACATCATCAGGCGATGCATTCCTGAAGCCGAGATGTTGCACATTTTGGAGGCCTATCACTCATCTCCAGTAGGTGGTGATCATGGTGGTGCTCGGACATCCCACAAGATACTTCAGTGTGGGTACTATTGGCCCACAATTCATCAAGATGCAGTGGATATAGTGAGGATTAATGACGTGTGCCAGCGGCAAAGGGCCATCTCTCGGTGCCACGAGCTACCCATGACACCTATCTTAGAGGTGGAGTTATTTGATGTGTAGGGCATCGATTTCATGGGCCCATTTGTGAGTTCCTATGTGCAGAAGTATATATTGGTCGCACTGGATTATGTATCCAAATGGGTTGAAGCTGTTGCGTTACCTGAGAATGATGGCAAGAGTGTTGATGGGTTCCTGAAAAAGAACATATTTTCAAGGTTTGGAACACCTAGAGACATGATCAGTGACGGTGGTTCTCACTTTTGCAACAAGGTTTTCAGTGCACTTCTGACCAAGTATGGGGTAAAACAACACGAGGTTGTAACACCTTATCACCCACAGACTAGTGGCCAAGTAGAGGTTTCCAACAGGGAGATTAAACCAATCTTGGAAAAGACAGTTAATGCCAACAAGACAGATTGGGAAAAGAAGCTAGATGATGCTCTATCGGAATATCGGACAGCTTTCAAGATGCCTATTGGTGTTTATAAAAGCATTTCATGTGCCAGTTGAGCTTGAGCATAGAGTACTCTGAGCGTTGAAGAAGTTAAACCTAAGTTGGAGCGAAACTGCAAACTTGAGGCTGGATCAGATCAATGAGATGGATGAGTTCCGTCTGAGAACCTATGAGAGGTCAGCATTGTATAAGGAGAGAATGAAGCTATATCATGACAAACACATTGAAAAAAGAAGCTTCACTCCTGGTGACTTGGTGTTACTCTTCAACTCCAGACTTCGTATGTTTCCAGGGAAGCTAAGGTCACACAAGTATTTCAATCTGGTGCTATTGAGTGGGAAAATGATAAAGGCGAGAGGCTCAAATCTAATGTCAAGAGAATCAAGGCATATTTGGGTGTTCCTGAGGATGTGAAGATTTTAGAGGAATGCAAACTTGATGAAGTCTGAGTAATCAAGTAACCTGTATCGCGTCGCAACGTGAAATTGTGCGCTGCTTGGGAGGCAACCCAAGATGTAATTGTACTAGGTATTTTTCCCTTTTTCCTTATTTTTCTTTATTTTTATGGAGTCACTATGTGTTGATGTGTGAAGGAGAGAATAGGTAAGAAAATGCAGAAACTGGTGCAGACTGACCTTCACGGACAGTCTCACGAACCGTGGTGCCCTTCACGAGCACTTTCATGGTCCAACTTGAGGACCAACCTAAGAAAGCTACTAGAAATTGCACGAAAAAGGTTCACGAAAGGGTTCACAGACCATCAGAGCTTGTACAGACCGTCTAGCCTCTTGTGAACCTCAGGTACGAATTCCAGTTCCAAGTCAACATCAAGGAAAGTTTCACGGCCCGTGATGCCCTTAACAGGCAACTTCACGGCCCGCGGTCTTCCTCAGTCAAGTGGTTCATCGAAGTCAGGTTCACGGACAGTCTCACATATCGTGATACCCTTAGTGGGCAACTTCACGGTCCATAGTCTACAACCCAGTGTGACCATATTTGACCCAACCCGAGTGTGACCCAAAAATTAAAATCAAGCTTATATTGGGTCTTATATTGCACATGTTAGTTTTTTTATATTTTCTTCTTCTTCCTATAACGGTTAGAAACAAGGGCCATATTCAATCGATCCTAAATCCACCCGCGAATCAAAATCCTAAGTTCAAAATTTAATCCACTGATCATCATCAAGTTCATCTTCCTCTGTTTGAACGAAAGCCCTCAGTATTTTCAAGTAAGTAAATTCTTAATATGTGCAATTTGTTTTTGTATAAAATAGGCTTGTTTTGCTTGGCATGAATACACATTGGTACACTAGTTTTATTCTAAATTGTTACTAAATTGCAGTGGGTTAGGTTGATTGGGAGTTTTTTTTGAGTTGTTCTTGTATGTGGGTTTATAGGAGGGGGTGAAATGTGTTGGTACCCTTGTTAGTTGTGATTTTATGCTAATGGAGTGAGTATTCTGAATTGGGTTGATGGGTAAATAATTGGTTGGTTGTGAACTCTATAATAAAATGGTTGTTGGTGCTGAAAACATTGGATTATAGTGTATGAGTGAAGGAGACAACTGTAACACTGGCCAAGTGTAAGATCACGATAGGTCTTACGGACCATGAAAGCCACCACAGGCCGTAAAAACGATCGTGGACCACACTTGGAGTCAACTCATCCCTCAGACTCAGTTGACGGGCAGTATCACGGACCGTGGTGAACTCTACGGGCCGTGAAGACTTCCGTGAACAACACTTGGTAAAAAGATTTGTGGTCCCTTTTTGCACTTTCTATCTCAACTCCACGAAGGAGTTCACGGTCCGTGGTACTTACCATGGCCCATATAAGCTCCCGTAGAGCTTACTTGGTTTATCATTTTTAAATTTTTCTGTCTTTTAGTTTTTGTTCGTTTTTTGATTATGTGGTCCTTCTCGATGATATATTGGGTGACGGCATTTTTAAGGCAAGGCATCGCGATGAATTTACACAGAGGAAGTCTGAGTACCCAATAGTGCATCATTTGACTGCGTTGAATACTAATAAGTTTTGTATTCTCTCATGTACAATGGGTTTGAGAAGAAAGAATGGAACAAAACCTCCCCCTCACTGTTTCTCAATCAGAAGGTCATGACGACTCCAAATCTAGTGGTTCCGAGGTGCAAATAATTGTTACACCTGAAAATAACTCACCTCAATCCACTAGATCATTGACCAAAAGAGCTATCCTCCAGGACACTCCTACTCATTCTGAAGAGGGTAGTGGTAGTTCTAATAACGGGAAGGACTCAAAAAGTCAATATGATGTTGTTGTTGGTAGCCAATTTGTTGATACCTCGGGGGGCAGTGCAGAATCTAAAATCGATTCTCAGGATGATACAAGCACCTCTCTACCTGTGGCGAATACAGAAGCTGAAACTCGAGTGCGAGAGGAAGCGGCTACTATAGAGGATGATGAAGAGATAGCCGATGATGATACTATGGTGATGTATGTGAACACCCATGAACCTAATCCTACACTGAGACCACAACTAATTTCCAGTTACCATTCCATGTGGACTATGAACCGGTCCAAAGAATTTTTCAACAATGGGATTGTGAACAAGACTGGCGGCTTTAAGAATCGAGCAATCATTCCTGAGACTAGGGTGGTAGTAGCTGATATCAAAGCATTCTCAGACATCTATCGGATATTTCAGCTCCATCAATTCGACTGGATGGACAATGCACCTGGAGAATACTCTAGCCACTTGGCCAGAGAATTTTATTCCTCTTATGCAGCTACATTGATGAATTTTGTTGCGGATACAGGGACCACGAAACGTGGACAGAAAGACATGGTTATTACCTGGTTATTACCTGAGGTCCACTCAACTCAATCATAGTTAGGGGAAAATTAATAGACATTTATGAGGCTTCGATTAACTGAATGTTGTACGGCCAGGAATACTCTACACCAGATTCAGTTGGCCTTTTCGAGGGCAAATATCATGAGGTCACCAGTGATTCTACGATGGAAGATCAGAATTCTCAAGAAAGGGTTTTACGCTGGATTGCGAAGCACATTGCCATAGATGGGAAAAATGCAGTTTGGGTCACCACAACTCCAACACTCATCACTAAAGCTTCGCTGTCTTTTCAAGCCAAGGTTTGGCAGGCTGTCGTTCAAGCACAATTGTGACCGACAACTAATGATAACACTTTGTCACCTTCTCTAGCCCCGTTGGTAGCCTGTCATATGGTTGGTTACTCGGTCAATGCGAGACGAATAATAGCAACTGAGATGAGAGACAGGGCACGAAATAAGAGAGCCGTACTTCCTTTTCCCTGTCTGATAGGGAAATTATGTCGACTAGCGAACATTCCTCCAAATAGCCTGGTTGACAGATGGGGTGAGGCATTCAGACTCATCGAGGTTTCTAAAATCAAGGATGTCGGAAACCATCTCTTTCACGCGAAGTATGCTGATGTGAGTACTTTAGTTGTTGTTCCACATGTCCCACTTGACATCCCACATGAAGATAGAGGTCCAGAACATGGAGAGTCATCATAGCCTTCCACAGAGGCACCACCACCTCCAGCTTCAGCCTCCCAGGCTCTAGGTACCTTTGTCACTATTCCTATGTTTTTTCTTGAGAAATTGGTTGCAGATCAGCGCCAAACCAGGACATTCGTAGACCATATTGTGCTCCTGATGCCTCAGCTGATAGAGACGAAGGTGTTAGCTACGAAAAAATATATCAAAGATGAGGTACGAAAAGAGTTGGTTGTCTTAAAAGACATATTGGATGGTTTAGAGAACCTTGTCCAAGATCTATTCTAGGTTGCCGAGTTAGTAGATACTGAAGAGTTCAAATCACAGCTGACCGAGATGAGAACTCAGATTTCAAAACAGGCTGAAAAGCCAGTACAGGTACCCACTCTGATATTGTCTGAATCATTAATGCAAATGCTAAATCAAGCACCCTTCACTTAATCAATTGATGATCTTTGGGGAGAACCCCCGACGAGTAAGTCCGGCAAGAGAAAACACAAAGCTGGAGAACTTGATTATGATACCCCTACTGACCCAGCCAGAGAGGCAAAAAGGCAAGAAGGCAAGAAAAGAGAGCTCGTAGAGCATCAAAGAGAGAAGCTCGAGAAAAGAAATCCCTTGAATAGCAACAGCGAGATGCAGCCTTAATTGGAGCTTCTGGTAGTGGAGCACTTGCTCCGACTAGTGAGGACCAAACTGATCAGGTCTCGAGTTTTGAGAGTGCACCCATTGATAAGGGTGTCAATGATGATCCGACGACCGGCGCCTAAAGCACCGTAGGTATGACCCCTCTTCATAGCCTGTGTGTTTTATTGTTTTGTATCGACTTTGTGGGCAAAGTCCTTTTTATTTGGGGAGGGGGTGGTGAGAAATCTGCCATAGATGTTAGAAAAATGGAGGTTGTCTCTATGTATTACTGTTTTGGGTGTTTTGTGTGTTGAGTTATGCAGCAACTAATCTGTGAAAATTGAGGACCTGAATCTGAATTTGACTGTTTGGATCTTTAGATGACATCTTAGATACTGATATGTTGAACAAGGCTAATATGACCAATTAATTGGTGAACCAAAAAACTGAAAAGAAATGCAATCATGTGTAGTGTGTGTGTAAGTTTTGATTGAAGTCTAACACTAGGAGCAGAAACTAGAACTTACTTAAGAAGTCTTGTTTGAATCTGAGAATAACCGAATAGGAAAGAATCAATAGGCCATTTTTGTTAAACAAGTAAAAAGCCAAAAATAAAAGAACCAAATGAAAAGCTTATTGCTTGAACCCAATTTGAGCCTTAAATCAGTCTTTGTTCTTACCCAACATAGATCATATCCTTGGTTCTTCGAAGGTACAATATCACAACTCAGGCCAAAAGCCTAAGTTGAGGGTGATTGCAATTCGAACAGAAAGAAAAAGGGAAAAAGAAGGTTCAACCAGTGAACTAAGTTCATATCAAAATTGCATATAAAAAAAGAAGAGAAAAGAAGAGAAAAAGAAGAAAAGAAAAAGAAAATAATAGCTACTGGGTTTGGCTGAAATAAAGAAAAAGAGGGAATCACTCAGAAAAGAGTATGCGAAAATGAAAATTTGGAAAACCAAGGGATTAGTCACTCACAAAACCAAATAACCATTCCCTAGCCCAGAGCCTATGTTACAAGACAATAATGTCCTACAGTGATCCTATTCCGGGTGTTTGAAAGATAAAGCGTAGAAAGCAAGGGCAAGCCTATGGTAGTTTGTTGTTAGTGTTAGAACTTCATTGAGAGCGTGAGCGTAGTACTCAGTCTCTACAATTATGAGCGAGGGACTTCTTTGGTGTGAGGACACAATGGTTGCATTTGAAAGTAGATTGTGTGAGCTGATAATTCACATGTATAAGCATGATTGACTGTGAGTAATGATATGTCATGTATTGATCCTTACATGTTAGATTCAGAGGTTTTGGAAACAAATTGTACTTGAAATAGTTGCAACGTAGTGTCATAAATCTGGAAATGAATTGAGGGCTGATTGTATTTGTTTTTGTCAACACTTGAGGAAAAGTAATGGTTCTAAGTTGAAGGTGTTGATGTGCCGCGAAATCATGGCACATTTGACGCTTAATAACTATGAACTAATACTGGAATTATGTGAATTTTTGGATTATTTGATGGGTTTGTTAAATGTGTAGGCAGAATCTAGATTGTATAGAAAAGTGGAAAAAGAAGAAGAACTGATGTTCACCAAGTGAGTTCAAGGCCAACTTCACGGATTGTGAACTTCATTACGGTTCATGGTTGAGCTCGTGAAAGTGAGGCAGTGTTGGGCCTTGAGAAGATGAAGAGAAGGAATAACCAAGTGAAGACCATGGAGGGTTCTACAAGCCGTAGTCCTCACCACGGACCGAGGTACCTGTCGTTAAGCTGAACCACTGTGAAAGCAAGGAAGAGTTGAAAGAAGGTTGAAACCCAAGTGAAGACCACGGACCACTTCACGGGCCGTGGTCCTCACTACGGACCGTGGTAGATCTCGTGGTGCATTTTCCAGTGAAGGCATTGAAGACCCAATCTTTGGGAAAGTTGAAGGGAAGATCACGGAGGGCTTCACGGCCCGTGAAACCCTCTACAAACCGTAGAAGTGGTCGTAGAGCCATCTGACATTTCAGTCCTAGTTCGACTAGGACTCATTTTAAACATTCTATTTTGAATTACTTTAGGTTGTTTTGGTATTATTATTCATTATCTGACGTTTGACGACAAGAAACACAGAGTATTACTCTTAGCTTTTGATTTTTGGATTTCTGATTATTGTTATCAGTTGGAAAATTTGGATTCAGACTATCAGATTATCAAAGTGATTGTTGATTCGCCAATTATTTTTGCAAGTCTTTCTCAATATGTTTTCATCCCTAATTACTGATTGTCTATGTGAAAGCATGAGTGGCTAAATACCACGACTAGGGTTATGGGATATATGACGATATTTTAGTTTTGATTCCGTAAAATGAGTAAAAGGTAATCTGTGTCTACAACCTGTAGTTTTTAGCTTTCAATATCATTTTAGTCTAGTGAGTGCATGCATTAGAAGAGCAAGTATCTGGTATTTGTTCAATAGAAACATACTAGTTAGGAAAAAGCTGAATTAATAACAAATTAGAGTTAAAGCTTGAGTTCGAGAGAAAAGATCTTTAACACCATATCATTTCAAGTAAGGTTCAATGTTAGTAGCACTTTAAGGTCGAGAGAACATGAGTGATCATTATCTGATTAGGCTGAGAAGCGTTAGATAAATTTAACTCGCTAGGATTCTGTAAACATTGATTTGCCTGCTACTCAAATCACGGGAGAACACTAGACCTAATGTTATGGAGAACACAATCCTAGTTTCTCTTAATTAATTGAATCAATCTTACAACGAAATAGTTTCTTAGTCTTGAACCTGGATTTTGACTGTAAGTTTTGGTAATTATAACAATTCAATCATACCCAATTTACTTTCCATTGTTATTTGTCTAGGAGATAATAACAACATTCGAATAAACGCGACAGTGAAACCTTATCTGTGAAGAAATTCTCTGTGGGATCGACCTCAAATCTAGTTGAGTTCTGTAAATTGATATCGACCGTTTACATTTCTTATTTGAGTGTAAGTTTGGACATATCAAGCGGATCATTTGGCGTCGTTAGTCAAGATCGACATCAACTCGGTGATCCGCCCTTTGGTAGGTTTCATCGATGTCGTGCTCTATCCTTCAGCATCATCGTGTTTGGATCATTGGGCGACATAATACTGCTTCGCGGGACTACTCGACGACACGCCGACTACTCCTTTTCTCCGCCGATTTGATCCTTTCCTTCAGGGCTCAGCACACTGGAACAAAAGGCGATATCCAGGCTCATCGGCGACTCGCCAACTGGAGTTGATGATCCTCAATCCTTCATTTCTTCATTCTTTCAGCCAGTTTTGTTCCTTTTTGCTAAGTAGTGTCCATGCTTTCCCTCAAACTCCTAATACCTGAAACTTAAGGGTTTTCATCAGATATTGAGACAAAATATGCATTTGAGGACACTAATTTTATCAAAATATAGCCCTAAATGAGTCCAATTTGTGGACTCATCAATCCCACCTACGGATCGTAGGTGGGGGTTCGTGGATGGCAACTAATTTGTTGTCTTAGACTCGACCAAGGTAGGGCTAGTTTGGTAAATTAATTTGAAGTGTTGTTTAGTTGGGGGATGGTTTTAATTGGTTATTTAAAGTATTATAAGGTTTTTTAAAGTATTAAACTCTATTTTCAATTAATTATTTCAAAACCAAATTAGAAACCTCCCCTCCCCTCCAAAAGTTCTCTCTCTAGAAACCTCCATTGAAGGTGAAGGATTCAATCTTCCAAGGTCAAGACTTCAAGTTTTTCAAGGGATTTTCATGGAGTTTTTCCATAAAATTTATGGTAGTCTTCATGCTTGACTTAGTTTCTTCATGGAGCCAATTTCAAAAGTGATTTCAAGTCTCCAAAGCTCCCCAAAAACCCTAGTTTTCAATCTATGCATGGGTTCAATTCCAAACGTTTTCAAAAGGCATTTAAGTGATAAATCATGGTTTATTTGATGTTTTAATGGTTAATTAAGATGATTTATTTTATGAACCCATGTTTTCTCCCAAAATCCTAAATTTTGATTTGTGATTGGGAATTGATTGATTATGAAAGTATGTTGAATTGTTTATGTTTATCATGAATTAGTTGTTGAATCATGTTAATTCCCTTATATATTGTAGTATCTTAGATGTTTGGGCTGTGATTGATGTATGGCCTTGAAGGGCAATTTCATGAAGGATTATGTATGATTCATCTGTGAAGTATATGTGTGTGATCTCAATGGAAGTATTATGATCATGTTTAGAATGTAATTATGTTATGATTGAAATTGTTTTCTCATTAACACCTATGAATGATGATGATAGAATGTGAAGGTTTTCTTCAATGTAATGTTGTATCTTGAATTGGTAGGCTTAGGCTTCCTTTTCTTGTATAAATGAAAGTAATGTGATTGTGATCATAATGTAATGGTGTGGCTGTTGTTGAAAGGTTATTCTCACACACACACACTCATGAATGAATAATGAGTGAATGAAGTTTCTATGATTATGTTAATAATGATGTGTTGATTAAAAGGCTATTCTCAATTGTACACTAATGAATGATAATGACATATTGTGAAAGGACTTTATCACAATATGTGGATTATTAGTTGAAAGGTTATTCTCATCTTTGAATCTTTGAGCTATCCAATGAATGAATGTTGGGTTTGAGATGGATGCCCTCACATGAGTTGAGGCGGGGTATCTAGTAACAATCTCTTATCCCATAACAATGAACGAAAGTAATGAATGTTAAGTACTCCATGGGGAATAATGTCAAGAACCAAGTGGATATGAATGAGATGGAAGCCCTCACATGAGTTGAGGCGGGATTTCGAGTAGCAATCTCTTGAGATGGATTCCCTCATGTGAGTTGAGGTGGGGTATCTAGTAACAATCTCCCTATCCCATAACTATGTGCCCACATAGGATATTAGCTAGTGGATCCACCTAACCTAAAATGTAATGGTCCTACCTTAGGCAAGTAGGAATCTCTTATCCGGTGAGGGTGACATCGAGATTCCATGATTTAGCTATTATGGTCTATGTCAGTTAAGGCTTACCCCCACAAATAATGTTAATGAACTATGGCTTCTCAAGAATAAACTACTTAGTATGGATGGTAGTATGGGATGTCATCCATGTATTGCACAAGTAGTCTTTGAGAGAGGTTATGGTGTGTTCCTCTATAATGTTAAATGAAATGAATGGGCTCTTATGATGGTGTAATGAGAATGTTGGTCTAATGTCTAATGAATGAAGGTGCTCTAAATAAAGCTAATGAAGAATGTTGACGTATATGCTTAAATGTAATGATGCATGCGGTACTTGGATTGTATTATGAGTTACTTCCTTGTCATGACTTATTGAATATGAATGTGCCTTGTCTATAGTTGCTTCAAAGGAGTACTTAGTGTGAGTAGTAGTATGGGATGCTACTCATACATTGCATAAGTATGACTTAGGGTTGTCCTAGATGTTGGTGCTAATGTGATGTTATGACTTATGAAATGTTTGTGTCTCTTATGTATGAGTATTGTTTAAGTATGGAATTGATGAATGGTAAGTTCACTTTTGGTGGCCTTAATGTGGTACCTAGTGTGGATGGTGGTATGGGACGCTATTCATACATTGCACAAGGTATAGCTTGGGGTTACTTATGGTGAAAGATTAATGTGAAATGGGTTATATGTGATTATGTTCTAATGTGATGAAATGGGCTATATGGTTGATTATGTTCTAATGTGATGCAATGACTTGTATGTTGGTTGTGTTTGTATATTATGCCTCTTATACTTATGTTCATTAAGTTTTCTCAAAATTTGCATAATGCATGACTTTCAAATAAAATGTCTGCTTTAAGCATGGTTTTTGCATGGCTATCATACTTAGGTGCTAACCCATATTTCTTCCATTTTTCTACAAAGTGTAGGGTTTGGAGATTTTATGTTCTATACTTGAAGGATAGGTTTCTAAGGAGCAAGGAGATGAAGATTTGGTGAGTCCTCATAGTTTCGAGGACGAACCCATGATTTCTCTTTATGTCTTTTATTTATGTTTAGAGCTTTTGTATGGGCTATGTCCCAAAGTTGTATCCAAAGTATTTGATGGTTTGAGACATAGTATAGAAAGTCTTCCGCTTGCTTTTATAAAAAATGACTTCGATTGTATTTATAGAAAAGTTTTAAATTTCATGCCATTTTTCTTATATCGAATGTTATGAGGATTGTATGAGACTGTTTGGAGTCTTATACGCCGTGTCACTTCCGGGGTGTAGGCTCGGGTTGTGACATTCCTTCTCAAAGTGCATGAACTCTCCACAATAAAAACAACCATGGTCAAGTGAAGGTTTGATGGATGATGTATAAAAAGTCCCTTGACCCAAGTATTAGGAGGAATAGTTGAATGAATAGGACAAGAAATACACTTGTTGACCTGGACCCTAGTGTACGATCCATTGTAGTTTCCCACATCCTTGGAATTCTTTTTCACTGCATTGTCCTTTCTAGCCTGTCAAACTCCCTCTAGACTTTTCACAAAGTCTGTCACCTGATTAAAACCCTTACCCGGTGAGGTCATATGCATAGACAAAATCTGCAATTCATAATTCAAACCTTTGACAAATAACCGGATCGTCTTTTCATCAGTGCTCACCGATTGCGTATTATATTCAAACATGGCATTAAACTTCACCTCATAAGAACCACAACCATGTTACCCTGCTCCAGAGCCATGAACTCATCCTTCTTTCTATCTCTCAAGGTGTGAAGCACATACTTATCCGTGAACAAGGCATGAAACTGTGCTCAAGTCAATGGAAGCAAGATCGACAAACGATATTCCACATAAGCTCTATACCACTACTTTCCTACCCAGAAATTGGAAAGTCACAAAGTGAACCTTGTGTTGATGTGCATGCCCAACTTATGAAGTGTCTTGTCGAACTCAAATATGAACTCAAATGCATCTTCACTCTCAAAATTGTTAAATGGTAGAGGATTAATCTTCAATAACTTAGTCAACATCTCATGTTATTTACTATTCATCACCGGGCCATGAAATAGATAGAACAAAGTGTTAGGCCCCATGTCCCTATCAACCTAAGTAACAATAGCAACAATAGTCTATGAGACCAGGACTTGAGTAGTCTGCACCATGGGAAAGGCTCAATTACCTACAACACCAACAGAAAAGCTAGAACTTGTTAAAGACTCCCTGCATCCATAGGAGGAAGACCTTCAATCCCAGCTTGTACCCTCACTTCATGTTCTACATCATCTTCAATCTCAATATCAACCTATTTTCCCAAGGGATCCTAGGGTTGGGGTGGGGTTTCTTCCCTTGGTGCATTCGCATTCTGAGCTCCACCTATGGTGCATGTTTCCCTTCCTCTTCCTTTGCCCATATCTCTACCCTTGTCTCTCCCTCTACCATTCCTTCTCACTGTTGTCTCAGTTTTTTGCTCTGTCGTTGGAGCTACTAACCTTGTGTCGTTATGTCTAGTGTCAATCATCAGTTGACAGTAGAGTGGAAAATTTAGATACCAAGTTGGATCATCATATACCAATTGTGATTAAGCTAAAGAAAAATAATTTCCTACAGTCTTGTAGCCTCTTGTAGAAAAGTGCATACATCTCTGCACCACTCCACATGATTCTACTAGACTCATTTTTGTAAGATGAGATCAACGAACCTAGGGCTCTAATAACAGATTTGTCACGATCCTGACCATCATGAGTGGCACCCACACTAAACCACCTGGTGGGAGAACCAAAAACTAATCTAAATTACCCAAAACTATATAAATAACATCAAGTTTAGCTTAAATTAAAGAAACAGTTTGGTTAACAAGAGAATTGAGTCCCTATAAACTCAACTCAATAGCCAAAAATATTTAACGTAGAAATTTCCTCTAAAAATGAAAATCATCATACCAAAACTCTAAAACTGTCAAATAGTGTATGCAACCTCGAAACTAACATACACTAAATTCTATAAGTCTATGTCCGAACAAAGGGATAAGAAGATGCAGAAGAATCCATTATAGCCTGAATGACAAAGCTCACTGTGGGATTTGGAATCAGGCATCTCTCAACTAAGGTCTTCGATCAACCACTGGATCATGTCCTGTACTCAACAAAGAAAATAATAGGTGCAGTTGACAAATCATAGTGTACTGGTAGGATCACGGGGTCTAATACACTAATGCATAAAAATGTGTAACAAAACAACAATCATCAACCACATAGACTCTCAATCATATTTCATATAACAAAAGTATTTGGGTCAACCAATGCATAAGTACATGTCCCACATGATCACAATGTAAATATTTGGTCCTCTTATCGAATCGCAGTCACATACTTGGTCCTCTCACGGAACTAAAACCCAAGTTTGTAGTATACCGGTGTGGTACCCGAGCCAACCCAAAATCACAAACAATCATTTAAAATCACATAGCACAGTGAACAAGACAACTTGAAAACCATATATCACAATTATAAGTTTATTGCATGACGTTACCAACATGATGTCATTTCATATATTTCATATCATGCATTTCGCAAATGACTACACAGTAGTAAACATGCATACATATACATATTGGAAACATTCAACCATCACCTACTTTTAATCAAGCCTCTTTGACAGTAAAAATAGCCCGATTTTCCCCCTTGTGAAGTGCCTCGACTTGTTCTTATCTAAACAAACAATATAAATAACAATCAATCACTAGTGACCAATAATTTACCTAGATCATCAACAAATCCTAATCGTAGGCCAAAATATAATCATCTCCCCCAACTTAGGGCTCTTTCCCACCATGTAATCGTGTAAAAACATTCCTCAATTGCAATAACCTAGATTCTAAGGCTTATGAATCAATGCATAAGGTTGGTGAGTCAAATTCTTACATTTATTGATGAAATTTGTGGTAAAACATGTGCTTACGAACTCAAAGAGTAAAAATAAAAAGTTTTGGGTTGTTTTTTGCACTAAATCCCTATTCGTCCCGCTATAGTTGTCTGCTCACTCCGCTATAGCAGGATGCCTCCCACTATAGCAGCCTCTACGAAACTTTAGAATCTCAAACTCTGGAAAAAAACATTTTTATAACACAATCTCTTCCCATGACATCCTGACACATAACTTTCACGTCAAGCTCAATTTCAGGAGTTCCACTTATCCAAATTGGATGATGAAAGGCCTTATGGACTCCTTATTGTATTGGCTAAAGTAATATATTAACCAAACCTCTAAATCATACCCCCACCGATTCCCGGATGGCCCTAGACCTCAACTAGCTCAGAATCCATATGAGATTGACTCAAAAATATTTAAGTTAGTAGCTAGAGAGTTTTCTGGTCCAATTTCATTTACCATTGGCTTACTCATAACTAGTGGGTCAAGTCGTTACAATCTTTTATTGTGGGGTATTCAACCTTCAATTCTTCATTGAGATGATGACAAAGAAAAACTATAGCATTTTCTTTGTCCTGACTGAAAACAACACTACCCTCGATAACAATGACATCAAATCTTTAGTGTCTAGGTGAATTACAACATTGAGTATCTATGATAAGTAACTTTTTTTTAGAAAAATTGCATGTCATGAACTCAAACTTTGACAAATTTAACATGATAAATTTATCATAAAAAATAACATGATCACAAAAGAACAATTTTATTTTCACAAAACACTAACCTCTTCTATTTTAATCTTATTCACAAATTAGTATCTTTAAGCTCGTTGATACTAACTCAAATACTGACTACAGTAAGGAAGGCACAAAGTATGAAGCAAAAACTTACATCAAAGTGTCACTTCGTAAGAACTTGTTGATGGAAGGAATTGAAATTCAAGTCGGTGAAAATTAGCATCGCGTTGATAACATATTATGAAGTAAAATTTTTGTATTAAAATCATCAAGGGTAGAGAATGAAAAATTGTAGTACGAGTATGAATTATTTTTGGAAAAATACCTAAACACATAATTTATTTTATTATATCTCTAGAATTTTCTAACATTTGAAAAAATTAAAAAAAATCCTACTCTCTTCTATTTCCGGATACATCACCTTAAGCGATGTATGACGTATCCTAAACTGAGACGCGATGTACCGAGACATTCAAGGATGTATCTGAAATTGGGACGTGATGTATAGGGATGTTTTGGAATGTATCCGGGTTCTGCCAAATTGAAGGAGTTTTTGTAATTTGAAAGAAGTAGGAGTAAAATGTAATTAACTTTTGACACTATAAAATTTGTGTAAAATTCTCATTATTTTTTTATCTTCTTTCACATGCATTAGGTAGTGAGCCATGACTTTCACTAGGGATGTTCATGGTTATGGTTAAAATATCAAACTGGACTAGACCGATTAAAAAAACTAATATTTGGTTTGGTTTGGTTTAAAATTTTAAAAACTGATACTATTTGGTTTGATTTTGGTTTTACTAGAAAAAAAACCGCAAAAATAACCAAATCGAATCGAGAAATTAGATATATAGATTTTAAAATTATTTATAGATTATTCATACATAAAATATAAATACTTTGTTAAACTTTAATCAACGTAAGTCTTTAAGTTTAACATTTTCTCAATCCCATCTTAAATTTTAGCTCAACTATTACAATCATAAGTTCAAGTCTATCAAAATCCATAACTTTAGTCTTTACCTACTCTACCTCACATAAAATTGTCACACTTTCTCTTAATTGAATCACTTTGTTCGTGTAATAATAATTCTAGCATTGCTTAATTAACCCACAGTAGATAGCAGCTTTCCTGTGGATTTTTCATGTACTATGTGTCTGTGTCTATCGAGATATGTATGTCCTTTAAAAAATTTATTACTTTGAAAGCGAAAAAAACCAGAAAAACCAAACCAAACTGACAATAATCATACCGATGGTTATTTTTTTTCATTTGGTTTGGTTTGATTTTAGAAATTTAAAATCCGACTAGATTGATTTGGTTTTGATTTTAGTCCATAACCGATCAAAACCGAACCACGAACACCCCTAACTTTCACTATCATATTTTACAACAGTAATATAAATGTAACATAAATATAAATATAGAAATCTTAAATTTGGTTGAGTACATCTTACTTCCTCTGTTCCATATTAGATGGAGACTTTTTATTGTAAACGATAATTAAAAATTCATTAATAGATTGATCAATTTTACCGCTTTACCCTTTATTCATATTAATTAGCCTCTTCAAAAAGAAATTTTTAGATATTAAAATTATGTTTAAACTTTCAAATGACATATTAATTATAGAGGTAAAATAGAAAAAAAAATTAATTATATTCTTATTTAGTAAGTGATCTAGTAATATGCGACAATTTTTTAGGAAAATCCTCATTTAATATGGGCCACAGAGAGTAATATATTTTATATACACACTTATATTATTGTAAGAATTTCTTATATCATTAATATTTTTTAATTGTTTATACCATGTTATTTATAAATTATTATAAGTTATTAAATTATTACTTTATATATATATATATATATATATATATATATATAATAAGTGAGAATTAGAGGAGCTTGAGATCAAGTTTTAGAATTTACAAAGGGAGGAACAAAGTTCCTAGTAACACCCCAGACAACCATCAGCTTTTAGTTTTTGGATCAACTTCAAACGATCATATATTTTAACACATAAAAATTTAGGTGACCCATGCAGTACCCAATTGAAGGTCTTTGAGTCCTCTTTTCAACAACTCAAAGTTTGCTAAATTTTGAGCTCCGAATAAAAAGTTATGACTGTTTGAGTGTAGCCTCTTTAGTTAAGGCTTTGAAGTGTATTTTTGCATTTTCCATACCCCTATAGCGTCACCCACGTTTTAATCACCCAATTTAGGGGTCTAATCAGACACTAAGTTATTTTTCATATTCCTAAACACTTAGAACTTTAGGGCTAAGCTTCAAGAAGAGGAAAAAAGGGTTTCCAAGTGTTCGTTCAAGAGTTGAGGAATTTCGCTAAGAACAATCGTTCTTTTTAGGTATGTGAGGTTTCCCATAGTGATGGATTTGTTCATCCTCACGCCAAGCATGTAATTCTTTCATTAATTCGTCCATGAAATCATTTATGTAAGTATTATTGAAGAGTTCTTAAGTTTTAACCCCATTCTTTAACAATGGTGGCTTTGAGTTCTTGAGGCGAAGGTCTTGTGAATGAATAATGTTTCTTGATAGAATTTGTGTGGTATTTCAATGATTTCGTGTTGGATGTGTGATTAAAAGAAGGATTTGAAGAAACTAGTCGATTCTAGATGAGTTAGGACCCAAGATTTAGCAAGAAAATTGGTGGGTTTTCTGGGTACAGGGGTGGGGCGGCGCGCCACCAAAGCGCACTGGTCACCAGTTTGGGGTCTAGCGCAGCGCGCCAACAGTGCACCCCAAACTACTGCCAGTAGTTTAGGGTTTGGCTCCCTATTCCACTCAGTACGCCAGGGTCGCCAGGTTTTTTTCCTTTTCGTCCTTCTTTTGGGTTCCTTCAAATCGTACCTACATTCTCCTCTTAATATGAACACTTGAAGCCTTCATTAATCTTTGAGAGCTTCTACATGTCCTACTCACATGTGTTTATGTACATTCCAAATTAAACGTAAGATGAGAGGAATGTTTAAAAGTTCTACTTCATAAAAACTTAAGAGTTTTCAAATGTTATTTATATACCTATTTATATGAAACTATGATGATTACTGGGCTTGAAAGATAAGTTCACAAGTGAATGTTTTAAGAATGCAAGCACGTCTAATGTTTTTTGAAAAGTACTTCAGTAAAGTAAAAAGCCCCTTCTTTGTAATAGGTGAATTTAGCATAAAGTTATATCGATTATTTTGGGAGTAGCATCGAGCACCAAATTAGGTTAGAGTCTTTTATAACTCGAAAGTCTCATAAAACTACATAACCAACATAGGATAGGATATCATTTATTCTTCATGCGACTCCTCACTACCTCCGAGAAGGCCTATTAGATTGATCCATTGTCACAATATCATCCTATACCCCGGTAAGGTATATGACAACCCTTGCAACGTGGGCCAAATGTTGTAGCATTGCCAGGCTCATGGTAATAATTGTCGGTTAGAGAAACTCTCGACAAAGTAAAGCATATTATTTTCATGTTGCTTTCATTGTACATCTTATTCTAAAGTTTAAATGGTTTTCACTTCATATTCATGTATTGGTCTAGTTATGTTGTTTTCAGTCGTTCAAGTCAGTGAATTGCTTACTCTAACTCTATCACTTACCAGTACATTCAATGTACTGAATCATTCAACTTGCATCTTATTATGATGCAGATACAGGTGCTCGGGATCATCAACAGACTTTTAGTTAAGATCACTATTCAATCGCAGTCAACATTTGGTGAGGTATCCTTGCTTTTGGAAGACTCCATTTTCATTTTAGTTTTAGTAGTAGTTGAGGTGTCGTGGGTCCTTTCCCGATATCTATCTTGAATTGTTAGAGGCTTCATAGACAGACAGGATTAGATGTTTGATGTTTCCATTTTTTTCTCAGGATGTTTATTTAACTTATGATTTATGTTAAGTATTTGCAAGACAATATTTTAAGACTTCCTTGAATGTCTAAATGTTCATCAATTTTGAGCTTTCGCGTATTGTCTAGAGTCATGTAAGTCATATAGTTAGGCCAAGAGTTCGCTTGGGGGAGAGAAAATGATTCTTGAGTTGCTGGTCACGTCCAGGGTGTAGGCTAGGAGCGTGACATTCCTTTTATTAAATAGTAAGAGACTACTTAGAGCAAGCTTCATGGGCCTATCACAAAGTTGGGCCCACCTACTTTCATGCACTACTTTTCAATTATAAATGCATTGTAAATTTGTGTTCTCTTTGTCAATTGACCAGATTTTTTAAAGTTAACCAGATTTGTAATATTTTAAATTTATTTTTAGTACTATTTTGAAAGGAAAATATTAAAATAAAAATAAATTTAAAATATTACAAATTTGGTTAACTTTTAAAATTTCACGCTTACTATATAATTGATACGGATGGAATAACATATATTATTTGAAAATTACATTAATTAACACAACTTACAATATTTGAAAAACATATTTACTCTTAAAATTTCACATGTATCACATAAATTGAGACAAATGAAGTAATAGATATTATTTGAAAATTAAGTTAAGAATACTATTAATCACAACTTAATGTATATTCTCTTATATATAATCCAACAAGACAAAGGACTATCACAGCATTAAACAATTGTACCAAAAGCAATCTAAATGGTACATTAAAGTGGTACTACTTTCTTTTTCTTGGAAACACATGTCAATACCATTGCTAAGCACGTGTACTGAGAAAATGCACAAAATATTTGCCCCAGCACCTTTGCTTCTCAATTGTGTGGAACCAAAGTTCAATTCCTCTCGAATCCTCAACGATTTCATCGAAGCGAAAATCTCCACGGCAGGGTCTGCACAATTTCAAGTAAACATTAGTCTCTTCCACCTTATTTTTTTCGTTTATTCTTTCTTAGATGTTACGTATTTCTTTGTCACATATTTATGCTCAGTTATTATTTCAAATTTCAATTTTTAATTTTTAATTTTCAATTTCCATTCAGTTGGCATAATTGTTGTTTTAGTTTTATTGCTTTATTTGTTGTTTGGACTGTAGCTATTTTGCATGTATCAAATTTAAATTTTGTTAGTTGTTGCTACACATTACCGGTCCTTTTTCTTTTCTTCTCCCTTTTTCCCCCTATTTACAGGTTCTTAAAATTTGTATTCTTTTTTCAATTTGTTGATCGCAGATTTCTTTGCATTTTGCCTCTCTCCTACATATTATTGATGTCTCCATCTCTCCGTATTCAATTTCAAGAGAATAAGAGAATCATATATGGGAGGAAAGCAAATTGACAGAAAATTACAGAAGAGTGATGTGAGTTTTGAATTGGTGCAGCAATTCGGTGATGAAATTTTAGATTTAGCTTTCGCTGTTTGAGGTAATTGTTTGTTTGAATCAGAAATTTCTAGGAGTTCTCTTTCCAGTTTCTGAGTTTATTTATTGTTCCATTGAGATATTCATTTTCTTATTTAGTGAAATCAAAATTATCTTCTATTGATTATGTGTTGCTATTTTTCAGAATTCAACAAAGTTACAATCATTTTGGTTTACTTTGTAGTTTGTTGGAACTGTTTCCTTATCGATTCAACATTGTTTAAGAAGAAATGAAAAAGGAAGTAGAAGAAAAGATCAATCTATTGAAACTCATCACTTCGATAAATCAATTGTGCTAAATAGAGAATATTGAAATTTGTGAGGTCCATAGTTAGTATTGACCATCTGCATTTCTATTATGTGTAAGCAAAGAAATTGGTTATTCTTCTTGATATTCTTGGTTGCCAAAGTAGAGGGAAAATATGTTGTTGAGTTTAAAATATATTACCTTTTAGTTGTTAATTTATGTCGATAGAAAAAGATTTCATAGGTCATATGTACTTTGTAAAATTAGGTCTTAGGCCTAACTCACACCCCAAAAGCTAGCTCAAAGGGAGGAGAATTGCCCAAGCCTTATAAGGAGTCCACCCATCTCATTTACCATCGATGTGAGACTTTTGTCATTCTCTAACATCCCACCTCACGCCCAATGCTTAGCATCTGGTGCGTGGGCAATTTGATTTTGGGGGCCCCAACATCGGGTGAGACGGGCCCTACTCTGATACCATGTAGAAATCTCATGTCTAGGATTAGAGATATCAAGGATTGTATTGATAAAAATAATGTTGAGTTACAACCTCCTTATATAGAAGAGAATTGTAGAGTCCTAAGTTAACTATACTTAGAGTCCTACTACAATACCTATTACTACTATATAATAATAATAATGCAAATATAAATAATCTAATCCTAGTTGTACTATAATCCTAATCATAATATAATCCTAATTAATATAAATAGTCTGATCCTAGTGCGACTCTAATTCTACAGCAGTGTTGTAAACTCGTCAGTCAGCTTCGTTGGACCTGTTCCTTTGACATGTTCCAATCGTCAGCTTCCTTCTTCATCAACACTTGCCTCAGACACGTCAGTCAGCTTCGTTGGACCTGTTCCTTTGACATGTTCCAATCATCAGCTTCATTCTTCTTCAACACTTCCCCTCAAGCTAGTGAGTAGAGGAACGGTTACTCCTAGCTTGATTCGAATACGCAGCAAAAAAGAGAAAAACGTTGAATACCCAGCAAAAACTTATTTTTGTCAATGTTTTGGTATGAATGTGATGTCTGTTTCTCTGGAGTTGATGTTGTTGTTTCTTCTTCCCCTGCCTTTATGGGCAAAGAATACCATGTTATGGTTTTGTTGTGACACCTTTTCTTCATCTTCCCTTATATCAAAACTCGTGAGAGTATAAACAAATTGATTAAGGGTGGAATATGGTGTCTTACCTAATATGACAAAGGTCTTGTATTTGAGACCTAAATCTCTAGCAAAATTAATTATTTTTGTTGCTTGAATATAAGCTTTTTCCAAGCATTCCCACATCTCCTTGGCAGTTGAGCAACCCACAATTAGGTGGATGCTTTCTTCGGTCAAGGTGCTTGAGATCCAACTCCTTAGCAACATATCTTTCTCCTTCCAATCATCAATGGTGCCACTATCTTTTGCATCCTTCTCAACCGCTACAACTTTCCCAGCAGTTTGTCCAGTGGAACAACTACTTTACTTTGTTCATTCTCTGTGATATGAATTAATTGGGATATGTGTGTCCTCTTTATGAGATAGTTTGCTGGCTTAAGTTTAATGGAGCAGGCAAGAATGAGTTGGTGAAGTAAGGAGGTCGACAAATTTTTGGTAGAAGTGGTCATTGCAACGTGTGGTTTATTTTTTTTATTTTTTTATTTTGATCAATACTCAGAGAGCGGAAGAGCTTTTATGCTCTGATACCATGTAAAATTAGGTTTTAGGCCTAACTAACACCCCAAAAGTTAGCTCAAAGGGAGGAGGATTGCCCAAGCCTTATAAGGAGTCCACCCATCTCATTAACCACCGATGTGGGACTTTTGTCATTCTTTAATACTTAGCAACATTGACAATTTTTCTACAGAGATCCCATCGTTTTTCTCTACTACTTTCAATTCTTGTATGCATTTGCATATGGGATGCATCATTATTCACTCTCCATTTGATATAAGTTCATTTTTTTTGTTACCACAACACCATTGAGTCTTCTGTCAACGAAATAAGGTGGCAAAGGAATTACATAAATGAACATCTGAATGTCACTAATTGAATAGTATAGGAAGATACCAGCCTATGAGACGACGAAACCTAAAAGCAAACACTATTGATCAACTATAGAGTTTTAGGTTAGGTAGTATACACTGAACATTTTATTTTCCTATCCCGTAAAATAGCAATCTTTATCCATTATATATTTACACTTTGATTAATTAGATCGAAGCATATTAGGCCATGTGAGATGTTTGATTATTATATTTGAATAAGGTTAATATGTTTCATATTCTTTATTTATAATCCAACAAGTGGAGGACGTACACTTTAATAGAAGATTGTACTAAAAGCAAAAGAAATTGTATTTTAAAATTTAGGATTAAATTGGTTAACCTTCTAACGCGTGTACCACAAAAATACACACATATAGTGCTTTCTGTACTTCTCTCCCTTTCTTGGTCTAAAACTACGACAACTATTCTTTCAATGTCCAAACAAAATTCTACTCCACCACTTCTCCTTCATGAGACTTCATTTCTCTCGGGCTCTTTTAGAGGTAAGTAATCTACTTTCAATGTATTTGCATCTATGAATGTTAAATTTAATTGAGCATAAACAATTTTGATAATCAAAGAGGTTAGTAAAGAGGTAAAGTTACGTTTCATTTGCGAGGGTCATTCATCATCAGGTAAATCCTTCTATTTACAGGTGTAATTTGTTAAATTGTATTTCTATAGGGAAGGACGAGCATGTCAAGACGGAGAAGCACAAGAAGCGGTAAAATGTTAATTTATCTTTTCTCTCTACTATTGAAATATTGGAGTAAAAAATATTACTTATTTGTTGTAGTTTTTGGTATATGAATGATATCAGTATGGATCTGTATATTTGTGAACCTTTTGGTGGAGGCATACAGTATCACTCATTTAATTTGCTAATAACTTCAGGAACTAAAGAGTTTTTTTGTTAAAAATTGATTCTTGCAAGTTTTCTTATATCTTCTAAAAAAATTTAGTAAATGAAATACACTTATGAAATTGGGCCATTTCAAGTTTGAAATTCTGCTCAGAAGGAGGAAAACTAGAATGTTTCTACATTGTACTTGACTCTGCCAAATCTCAGGTTGTGGTTATCTCAACCCCATGATGATGTTGTAGAGGTAGGATATGAATAGTATTGTTGTGAGTAGGTACGTAAAGGTTGTGTTTATCTATAATCTTCTAAAGTACCATAGATTTTATTATTTGTCTTGCCATCCTTCTTCTTTTTATCCTCTCCAACTGCGGTGATTCCCCACACTATAATCCTATGAATAACATAAAGTAAGAGAAAATTAACAATGAGATAATCTTGCAAAATATATCAGAGCAGTTATAATTCTGCATAGGCAGGCCATTACAGAGCTACTTGCTCTTACTTATAGGAAAAAAGATGTCCCAAAAATGCATCTACAAGTAATTTATATATTTAATTTTTAAATTCTCTTCTTCAACACTGCTATACTTCTGAACTCTTCATCTTCTCTGCTATGGACTTCCTCGAGGAGAAGTTTAGGAAATGACCCTTGATGAAGAAAGAGAGTGTTGGAACTTAGTTAAAAGATTTGCATTGTAGAGCGATTTCCCGATAATCCTGAAATTGAGGTTCCTTATTTATTTTTGTGGATAAGGAACTATCACGAAATTTGTCAAGTGAAGGTTTTCTTCTAAAACGAAGTGCTAATTAGGGATATAACTGAGAATTATGTCCATGAGCAATGTTTGGACCTCTTTGATGCATCATTTTTCTCTGGGAAGATTCTCTTTTTAAAAAAAACGTTTTTGTTTAAAATGTTAATGACTCACCAGAGAATAAGCTAAGTAAGCTTTGCTAACTGAATTATAAATTTTTCGTGATTTCACTTCAAACTAGACTTTTAAGAGAAGAAAAATCAAGATATAGAGAACACAATGCAATGTGAATATGGTCAAAACGAGTTTCACGAGTCATTGAAGAGATATGACCAAAAAATAAGTCCTTAGAGGATAGTAGCTATTGATTTTGCAAGATCTTCAGTATCAAAAATCAACTTTGTAACAACTCTAATTTGTAAATTCATTTCGTTTGGTTTTATTCATTTTTTATTCTGTTAGTGCAGGATATTGCTGAAATATTTCATCTTAGTGCCCTAATTGCTATGAAATTTGCATTTCATAATTTGAAAGATTCAGACCATCAAATGAGGAATAGAACAATTAAGGCGTTGATTGCTTTGGAAGTGTTGAATTATCAGTATTACTTTGCAACGATGAGTTCATCTGCAAATTAAATAAGGATTTGAAAGATGAGGACAGACCTACAGATGTCCTTTTATTTTGGTTGAAGGTTGAGTATTACAGGTCTGTCTGATCTCTATAATTTTTATATCATGGCTCGTGGGGTGGTCGTACACACTTTTCATCACTTACCCAATTATGTATTTATCATATGTCACGGAGAAGAAGAACAAGGTGAAGAATAGATTATTTCTAACTGTTATAGTCAGCAAGGGTGCGACCAACCTCCAGCTGCTTACCAGCAAAAATCAACCTCTGCTGGTCTGGTAGGATACCCTCCTTGTCCTGAATCTCCTCCTTCACATTATCAATGGTATATGAGCTCTCCACCTCCAAGATAATAGTCTTTCCAATCATTATCTTGACAAAGATCTGCATTCCTCCTCTCAACTGGAGCACCAAATGGAGTTTGGACTCTTTCTGGATGTTGTAATCAGTAAGAGTCCTACGATCCTCAAGTTGTTTGCCAGCAAAATTTAAATGTTGTTGGTGCTCTGGAATTCCTTCTTTGTCTTGGATCTTTGCCTTCACATTATCAGTGGTATCTTAACTTTCTACCTCTAGAGTGATTGTCTTCCCGGTCAATATCTTAACAAAGATATGCATACCACCCCTTAAGCGCAACACCAAATGGAGAGTTGATTCCTTTTGAATATTGTAATCTGCTAGAGTCCTTCCATCCTCAAGCTGCTTCCCAACAAAAATAACCTCTGCTGGTCAGGTGGGATGCCTTTCCTATCTTGAATTTTAGCCTTGAAACCTTCTAGATCACTTCCAACCTTTTCAATTCATGAGCTTTAAACTCAAGCACAATTTCACTCGTTGATTGGTGTTTCTCTGTTATCACATCATCTGTGTTTCCACTGATTTTTTGTTCTTGGTTTATTAACTTGAACTTCAAAAGAAGATGGCATTGACACAACAACTGACATAGAAGGACTGTATAGATTTGTATTTTCATAATCATCATTAGCAACCTCTTCCACATTGGGCTCCTCTTATACTCTTGAACTAAATTCTTGGTCCATTTTAATTTGTCATTCACCTTTTTTGTCTTTTTCTGTTTGCTGCAATTACTCACTATATAGGCTTTTCCGGGTAATTTGCTTAAATCATGGCTATTATTTGGTTATGCACCATTTGATCTGTTGTTTCAAACTTCTGACAGGAAATATTTCATTTTCTACATGCTTCCTTCTTCTTTTTTTCTGCTTTCTTTATTTGGTTTTTGAGTACATAGTTCTGTTTCTTTGATTTCTATTGCCACTAAAGCTCCTTTCATTTGTCTTATGTGATTGAAATTGATATTTGTGATAGTACTTTGCATGAGCCATTATCTATCATTTCTAATTTTTTTCTCAATTAACTACCACTACTCTGCTATAAGTTGAGCTAATAAATGTTGAATCAAAATGAGTGATATTTTAATTGACATAATCGTTTTTTTTTTTCATTCAAGGTACTAGAGAAGATCATATATTTCATGTTTAATAAAATGATGAAGGATACCACCCGAAGTTTAGTATATTTGGTAGCTACATGTTTTCATCTACTGTTGACTTTCCTTTATCGGGTATTTTTGAAGTGTCAGTACTTATTTACTTGTGAGAAGTTTAGTCGAAACATAGATTATGAAAAATCAAGAGCTTAATTAAAAAAATAGCAAGACATACTCTAAATCTAGGCCAGTATGAAAAGAAAAAATTGCTTTCTAACATATCTGGTATTCAATACAGATTATTTCCCTTGAATGATGCATATATAACATTTTTTACATATTTATTCTTTCCAAATTTATGTAGGACTAGACAATTCTAATATGGTTATCTCTTGGTTGGAGCAAAAGACAACCAACTAGATGCAAGAAGAGTGGCAACAAAGTATTCTCAGTTAGCAATGAAAATTAGCTAAGAAGGGAAGACATTTACTCTAGCAGTGGATATGACTGAGAGAATAATTCAAAGCAATGTAGTAGAGTTGTGCCCTTTCTACTTGTATCTTTACGATGTTGTTTCTTATTAATCTGATAGAATTTTATTCTTAATAAATTAGTTCAGTCACAACTTTCACTATTGTTTATCTAAGCTCACTAAGTGATTAAACATAGAGTAAGGGTTAATGAACATTTAAATCTTTCAAAATTATATTTAAAAAATAACATCAGAATCAAGTATATCGGGCCCGTGCTCAGCACGGGCCATGGCCAGTCTAGTATTAATAAAAGAGAATTAGAATAGTTTAGGAGAAAATTTCAAATTTTAGAAAGAGAGGAACTTGCTTTAGGTGCTTAGGGTCAAGTTTAAAAAGTTAGAAAGAAAAGAACTAATTTGAAATTTAACCTTCATATGTTACTTTATATAATTTGGATGGGTCTCTTCATTAAACAACACGTGTATGTAGTGCCTTTTCTCTAAGAAACTTTTCTCTTCTAATTGCAAGTATCTAAAAGTACTTCTCTGCATGTCTTTCGCTTCACTTTCCCTAAAAATATGTTATAAATTAAAACTCAAACAATCTCAAATATAAATTATACTGATAATCTGAAAATATAGTAAAAAGTAGAGAAAAACAGTAGAAAACTCTTGCCAGCGAATGTAAAATTTCGTAATTTAAGGTGTGATTGGTATGAAGGAAAACATTTTTCGGAAAAATATTTTCCAATTTTTTCATATTTGGTTGGGTTAAATGTTTTGGAAAATATTTTTCAAATCAACTCATTTTTCTCAAATTAAAGGAAAATGACTTCGCTTCAAAAATTAAGAAAAACATTTTCCAAAACTCTCTTCCAAATTCAAATTACAATTTATTTTTTTGAAAAATAAATTTAAAGCTTATTTTTAAAAAATATTTTCAACTTCAATTATTTTTTTATACCCCACCCTCCCCCGCCAGCCCCCTCCCCCACCCCCAAAAATTAATATTTATACTTTGTTTTTTAAAAAATATTTCAAATTTCAAATTTTTATTTTTTCACCCCACTCCACCCCTATCCTCGAACCCCCCCCCCCATCAGCCCCTTACCCCCTCCAAAAAAAGAATTTTTAATTTATTTTTAAAAAAAAATTTCAACTTCAATTTTTTATTTTTTTACCCCACCCCCACCCCCAAAAAAGATTTTAAGTTTGTTTTTTAAAAATGTTTCCAATTTCAAAATTTTATTTTTCACCTCACCCCTACCTTCAACCCCCCCAACCACCACCACCCCACAAAAAATAAATAAATTAAAGTTTATTTTTTAAAAATATTTTCAATTACATTTTTTTATTTTTTCACCCACCCCATCACTATCCGCGGGGGCGGGGGCCGGGGGGGGGGGGGGGGGGGGGGGGGGGGG
>JAJOOS010002202.1:0-48524 GCA_029582725.1 Solanum chiquidenum
TGATATTTCCTTTTGTTGATTTATGACAAACCTAATAAGAAAAAGTTTCCTATTTATAGATGATTATTAAGTTTGAATTGGTCGTCAATTTAATTTCCTAATTAAACAAATAGTACTTAATATATTAGGCTTTTGAATTACCAAGTCATCAATATAATGGTAAATTTTTCAAAAAACTATTGAAGCTTCCTTCAACAACTACAAATTAAAGACCAAATCTTATTTACGTACCTACGTTGAAATTAAGATTTGACGTAACATACTGACTAGCCAAGAGAGAAAAAAAGAAAAAAAATCGCAACCTACTAGAGGGGTAAGCATTGTATTAGACATGTAAATAAATAATGTGTACAATAATATGTTGAATATTTAATTACTCTAAAATCTTCATTGGTACATATATTAAACTATTGTACAATGAGAATAACTATTATACAGTTATATGAATTTTATATTATGTTAGATTATATGTTTTTTTATAATATAATATTTTGCTATAGCAGTTAAAAAATATCTGAATAAATGAATATGTTATAATGATGATTGATAATTGTATAGATATATATATGTATCTTGGCCTCAATAATATAAAATTTGTTTCTTTGCATGATCTAGAACATAATTTGACCGTAATATAAAATTTGACAGTGACGTTTTAACTTGTGAAGGAAAAAGAAGAAGAAGAATAAGAAGAAAAGATCGTGACCTATACTTGATATACACAAAGAAATCTGGAGGAGTATTATTCAAAATCTGAACTTTATGAATTCCTCAATAATATCAAGTTAATAAGTAATAATATATAATTAAATTTACAATCACATATTTACAAGTGTTTAATGAATTTTGTAAATATAAATACAGATTTTATACAAATATTTTTGGATTATGAGGTACTCATACACTATTATCTAGATCCGAATCTGAGAAGCATAATATTCGACAGACGAATAAATAATATGTTGATTTAGTCTAAATCTTCATGATTTCGACATACCACAAACTAACTAAATCTTATTTCGTTGTTAACTTTTAAAATTATCTGATCAACAACTGCATTGATTTTTATTATTAAACTATTGTATTAAAATTAAAATTTATTAAATATTGATGACTACGTTGGAATTTGCATGCGAGAGGAAAGTTCATTCATATCAATATGATTAAAATTATATAAAATCTTAAAATTTTCGTAATTTTGAACCACAACACCAAGTCTGTCATTATAATTTTAAAAAGGAGCAATAATTGAGAATAACTATATATTTTATAAAGAGAGAAACACCACTCTGTAGCTAGTAACAACCATCATCGATAATAATATTTTACTATGATAACAACTTTCATATTATGTTATATTTTTTATGATAACATTTTGTTATAGACTTATAGCAATTAATAAATATCTAAAGACTGAACAAACAACTTTGTTATATAAAGAGTTGATTGTATAGACATATGTATCTTGGCTTCATATACATAACGTAATAGTTTATTTTAAAATAATTAATTCATAAATTACTTATTTTCAACATATACTGGTAAAACAAAATATATTAAAGCAATACAATAAGTCTTCCTCGTATATCTTCTTCACCTGCTAATGTTTTACTAGTATTCAATTACTCAGTCAATACTATATTTGTTACTTTGACTTTGGTGGGCCACGAGGCGGCTTCTAATATACACACGATCACACGTTAGTGACAGTATGATTTTTTACAAAAAATAATTAAAATATAATTTAGTAAATGCACAAAGAAGTTAAGAAGATGCAACATTTATGTGTTGTATTCATAAAAAAAATTAAACCTAATACAATATACGGTGTAATTTTTTAAGAAATAAGTTGTGATGAATACATATATGTATGTATAGTGGGGGAAGAAAGATTCGCCGTGAAAATAGTTTGTGCGGATTAATGAGATATTTTAACTCATTCAATTTAGTATATATTCAAAATTGAGATTAATTTATATTCACACACTGGACAAAAAAATTACATCGTCAATTTAATGACTTTCTACGGCTAAAATTAGCAAGTCATCAAATGGTGATATTTTCAAAACTTCAAAATGGTGAAGGTTTCTACAACAACTACGAAGACTTCAAAATAGTCTTTGAAAATGACTTGAGGAGGAACAGGAAGAAACAAAAAGATTGGCATTAATTTTTTTTAGCAACACTTTTCCAAGAAAAAGAAAAATGATACCTAGAGATGTAGACTTGACGATACGTTTTTTTTTAGTTTCCCATTCATATTAAGTACTTCTTTATCTTTAATACAATGTGTCTTTTGTTAGAAAACGTTTTATCCTCAACGTGGGACTTCCTATGTATTTGGATTTATTCGAGCTCGTACGGACATTATCGGACTTATCGAATGAAAAAGAAAAGGTTTGGATGTTAATAAGGTGTATCTTGTGATGGTGCCATGCAGATAAATTGCTTATTATTTTTTATCGTTAAAGTTTCTATCATACTCAACTTTTTTTTTTTTCCTCATCCATTATTATCATGACCATTTCAATGAATAACTCCTCCACAAATATGATTATCTCTTTAATTATATTATATGTAGTTGTTATAAACTCTTTCTAACTTCTCATTAAGTTATAAAATTAATTAGTCCTTATAGTTGTTGACCCAACTTCATAACTCAAATATTTAAATTTTTACCACCATTTACGACTTGGTAATTGTGCAGAAGCTAATTCAAATTTTGTAATTAAGGGAACTTTTTAAGACTAATTCAAACACTTTTATCTATAACTAGGGATACCTCTCTTATCATATTAATCACATAAACAAAGACAACAATAATACATTAGATTGTTTTAGAGTTTCTAATTAGTAATGGCTCTTAAGTCCATTGTATTAATCATTGCCATATTGGCTGTGGTTACTTCAATAAGCCATGCATCTGATCCTAGTCCTTTACAAGATTTTTGTGTTGCTGTTAATGACTCCATGACTACTGGTAAATTTATTATTGAATTACTTGTAAACTTTTCGTAATCATAATTTTAATTAACATTAGCTAGTTGTGTTATGTATATGTTCTAATTATAATTCCTTATTATGCAGTTTTTGTGAATGGAAAAGTATGCAAAGATCCAAAGGTTGTCACTGCTGATGACTTCTTCAAATCAGGCTTAAACGTAGCTGGAAATACTTCAAATAATGTTGGATCTGCAGTAACTGCTGTGAATGTTAACAACTTACCAGGGCTCAACACTCTGGGCATTTCATTAGTTCGTATTGACTATGCACCATACGGTCTCAACCCACCACATACACACCCTAGAGGAACCGAGGTTCTTACGGTCCTTGAGGGAACACTCTATGTTGGTTTTGTCCTTTCAAACCCGGGTCCAAACATGAAGAACAAGCTCTTTACCAAGATTCTACATCCTGGAGATGTGTTTGTTTTCCCAATAGGTCTCATTCATTTTCAATTCAACGTGGGAAAAACTAAGGCTGTTGCATTTGCTGGACTCAGTAGTCAAAATCCAGGAGTCATCACTATTGCAAATGCAGTATTTGGCTCAGACCCACCAATCAATGACGATATCCTCGCTAAAGCATTCCAAATTGATAAGAAAGTTGTGGATTATCTCCAATCACAATTCTGGTGGGATAACAACTAAATTAGTATAAGCCAGAGTACTATGGTGCTATAATTATTGATTTGTGTGGTTTTTATTTATAATCGTTAATAAATTCAAGATTATCCGGTCTTGTTGACTGATTTTACTTGATCTGTATTAGATGTACTAAGCATGATATGTTATTGTTTTATTATAATAAAATTACCTTTATTGTTTGTTGTTGTAATAAAGAACAATGAGTCTTCCCTTAAGAACAACAAGAATCTTAATTAGTTCCTCTACGATATGTATGACGTGAATTGAGACCACATCGTACAAAATCAATACGAGCTAAAGAAATGTCAAACCCTGATCCGAAGAAGTCATCAGCATTGACAAGTTATAAATACTTGCAAATTTTTCAATTAACAAAAACTGTATAATCAAAACAATATAATAGTTACATACCAAAGAAAATAAAAAGTACTTAGAGAATAAACAAAACATAATATAAATTTTGAAAAACTTGAAATAAGTACATTTAAAATGAATAAAACTTGAGTACTTTCTCTATCTCAAAATATCTTTTGTGATATCCTTTTACACACCCTTAAGAAATATTAATTAGGAGGTTTTTTTTTTAATTTTTATTATTTTATCCTAGATTGATATTTGAATTATCATAAAATCCTTATAATTGAGGTAATTATAGTATTCAAAAATAATAATTAGAAAAGATAAAATAAAAAGAAAATAATTAATTTTATCTTAAATTTCTAAACAATAAATAATTAAGATAACTTTTTTATAAAAAATATTACAGATAATAATTTAATACAGAAGAAAACAACAATTAAGAATTTATCGATTGCTCTAGAGTCATTAATAGCAACACAAAAGTCCTGCAAGGGACTATGGTCGGATACAGTGCTAGGTGAAGATGCCAAAGCCATATTGGTAATGGTAATTAACAAACGATCTCTTCGTCTTAAAATAAGTATCGCTTTATAAATAAAAAATATTCTATATACAATAATTGTAAAATTAAAAATTTGAGACAAAATAATAATTTTATATATATATAATATATATATATATATATATAGTTATTCCATCTCCATCTCATAATATTAGTTATTCATCTAATTACTATAAATTAATAGTTATTCTGTATTACTTGTCCATTTATCAAATCAAGACAAAATTAATTAAAAATTTCTCATGTTAACCTTACCATTAATATTATTTGAAAGCCTAAATAAATTTTGTAAGTTCCAAAAAATTTCTTTTTCAAAGGAGTGGATAAAGGGTAAAATAATAAAATTAGTAATTTTATTTTTATGATTTCTTAAGGACATGTAAAGAAAAAAGTAAATAACTAATATGAGATGGTGAAAGTACTATTTCTATTTAGTAGTGCTCAATTCTTAAGGAATTTCTACTCCATCCGTTCCTTTTTAGTTGTTATGATTTCCTTTTTTAGTGTCAAACAATAAGAACTTTAATTAACAATTTACCATGTATTTTTTTTAATCATATTGATATGTAAAAAAAGTACAATTTATGGTACTTTCCGTATAGTTTTTGAATATCTAAATTTTTTATTTAAAATATCAAATTAATTTAATCTAATTTACTTTGAAAATTAATCAAATTGACTTTTAAAAACCATAGTATGACAATTTAGCCAAAATAAGATTAATTTTAAATGTCAAATTGAATTAATAAATAATTGGGCCATTACTCATAGATATTGCATCTGGTGTCCTTAATTCTCCATGCATTTACTTGATTATATTTTGAATCGTCGATTATCAATGCGTGATCGTGCTTTTTTTTTATGTTATTAGAAAGCCGCCTCGTGGCCCACCGAAGTGAGAGTAACAAATACAGTATTGACTGAGTAATTGAATTCTAAAACATTAGCAGGTGAAGAAGATCTAATTGTATTGCTTTAATATATTTTGTTTTCCATTATTATAGTACTACTACTCTTAAACTGCACAAGTAGGGATATTATGTTCTACATCATGCAAAGGAATAAAATTTATATTATTGAGGCCAAGATACATAATTATATGTCCATATACAACAATCATCTCTATAATCATTTATCCAAATATTCTTTAGTTGCATAACATGAAAGTCGATTTTAATTAAAACTTGACTATTATAATAAAATGTTATTATTATAAAAAGGGGTGATTGTTCACTGTATATAGCTATATTTCTCAATTATTACTCCTGTAATTTAAATTGCAATGACAGTTTTTTATAAATATGAATGGTGTAAGTCAAAAAATAACAAACTTTCTTCTCGCATGCAAATTCCAACGTAGTGATCAGTACTTAAATATACTTTAAACTTAATTAGTACAGTAGTTTAATACTACCAATGAAGCTTTTAGAGTAATTAAAATCAACATATTATTGTACACATTATTTATTACAACCACTACATCAAAAATGATTGGTAACAACAATAGCTTAATTATTGTTAAATACTCCATTCGTCCACTTTTATTTGTCATGTAAATATGTAATTCTTTTCGAAAGTCAATTTGATTAATTTTTAAAGTTAAATTTGATTACATTAATTGAATATTTTAAACAAAAAATTTAGGTATTCAAAAACTTTAGGAAAAGTACTATAAAGTTGTTATAGTTTGACTCTAAAAAAGGAAACCGTTATAATTAAAAGTGGACGGGGTAGTATATTTTTAGAAGCAATTAACATTTTTTTGTAAATATTCCTAAAACCTATAGCAACATTGAATCCAATGATAATCAACTAATGACGATAAAGGTTTTAACATCCTTTACTAATGTGCATATTTATTACCGCTGAAAGCTATTTTATCGCAATAAACATCCTAAAAGGTGAAGTGTTTCCAGCAGCAATGGGAAAGTTCCGGCGGCCATTGCCAGTTCCTGTTCCTGATGATCAATATGTCATGACTAAGACAATACAAGTTGGTACTAAGTGGAAAAAATTAAGTCATCAAGGCTGGCACCTAAGAAATAGGTTGTTTCATTAATGTTGTAACACCCTAATATTTTATTTTTTTCATCCAGTATCTGATATTTGTATTAGAGTCTGATTAATTTAAATTTACATCACCTAAAATCTCATTCTGGGCGAAACACTCCCTACCAAGGAGTTTTTCATTCCCAAAGAACTCGAATCCAAGACTCTGATTAAGGAAAGAACAACCTTATTTGTTGCACTACATCTGTTGGTGGTCTTGGACGAGATTGAATAAAATGTGATCGATTTCGAACTTTAGATTCAATAGTTAGTAAAAACTAAGATAAGGTAGATAGCTTGTTACATTGGGTTAAGTTATAACTTATACGGATAGTATAAAAAGGTTTACATGATAATATTGTAGTAATTTTTATGTGAATTTTTACTAGAAAAAGTTCTTTAATGTCTTTAAGGGAATTTTCTTTTCTCGTCCTTTCCACAATTAGATCGACAAGTACCAAGCTAAAAAATTTGAAGATTCCACGAGCAAATTATCGGTTAAACTTAAATATTAATTTCTCAACGTAGGTAGGTAAATATGATTTGGTTTTTTGTAGTTGTTGAAGGAAGCTTCAATTAATAATCAAGTGTTTAAAAATGTTTACTGTTGATGACTTGGTAAACCAAAGTTTAATGTATTTGTTTAAAGGAAATTAAGGACCAATTCACACAAATAATCATCTATAAATAGGAGGTTTTTTCTTATTATGTTTGTCAAAAACCAACTAAAGAAAATATCATTTCATAAGTAGCAATGGCTTTCAAGTCTTTAATATTAGCCATTGCCATAATGGCTGTATTATCTTCAAGGAGCCTTGCATCTGATCCTAGCCCTCTTCAGGATTTTTGTGTAGCTGTTGATGACTCTAAGAATGCTGGTAAATTACCAAATCACAAACATGATCTACACTATTTTTATCATATTTTTTTTTAAAATTTTCTATATTAATTTGTTGACTTTTATCTAATTAAAACTTATTTCTTTTTTGCAGTTTTTGTGAACGGAAAATTTTGCAAGGATCCAAAGCTTGTTGTGGCGGAGGATTTCTTTAAATCGGGTCTGAATATGCCTGGAAATACTTCAAATAATGTTGGATCTGCAGTAACTCCTGTGAATGTCAACAACTTACCAGGATTGAACACTCTAGGCATTTCTTTAGCTCGTATTGATTATGCACCGTACGGTCTCAACCCACCGCACACGCATCCTAGAGGAACTGAGTTTCTTGTTGTCCTTGAGGGAACACTCTATGTTGGTTTTGTCCTATCAAACCCTGGTCCAAATATGAAGAACAAGCTCTTTACCAAAATTCTACATCCTGGAGATGTGTTTGTCTTCCCAATAGGTCTCATTCATTTTCAATTCAACCCAGGAAAGACTAAGACTGTTGCATTTGCTGGACTTAGTAGTCAAAATCCAGGAGTCATCACCATTGCAAATGCAGTATTTGGATCAGACCCACCCATCAGTGATGATGTTCTTGCAAAGGCATTCCAAATTGATAAGAAAGGTATTGATTACCTCCAATCAAAATTCTGGTGGGATAACAACTAAAACTTTATTTCAAAAAATACATGATCTACAAATAGTTATGGTTTTTGTGAATTGCTTTTGTCACAAAAATTATTAAATAAGTATTCATCATGTCAACTGGTTGGATGAGGATATATGTGATGTGGTTTGTTATATGGAATAAAAATACGTTTGTTGTTTGTCATATTTCATTCTTTATCCCTTGTTACTCGTTAATTTCTTATTTTCTAATAGTGATATTGTACTTGCTATATTCTCTAATCTCCACTATGAGAGGGAAGTTCCATCGATCTTCAGAGCATATAAAAAGTAATTTTGATTTCGACCTACACAAAAAGTATAGTCACCACTACTCATGACCAAGTGGAATAATTATCTCATTTCAGCCACCTATATATGAACCTTGAATGGTATACAAATAATTAAAGAATGTGTGAATCCCATATATAATTAATAAGTGAATATATTCATTTGTATTACTTTCCATGTAAGGAATATATTCTCCAATCTCCACCATCCTATGACAAAGCCTTTTCAGCCATTAGGAATAGAAATGATTCAACTAGTACCCGTCCTTTCATTCTTAATAAGAAATTTCAAACGAGTTATAATTTTGAAATAATATTTAAAATCTCATACGAGCTAAAATTGGATCTCGATATAAAGATTTTTTTCATCATATATATCAAATATCAACTTTAGCTAATCTAAAGTCCTCAACCTCAATTTTTGTAACTTATATTGTAGCTTCTTCTATAGAAGGTCATTGCTACTAATTGGTGGCTAACATAAGTGAACTTTGTTCAATAGCCACTAGACAATTAGCTTATGATCAATCATCCAACACTTATGGAAAGTCATATGATGTGTTTTTGAGTTACAAAAGTGAAGACACTGGTAAAAATTTCACAAATCACCTCTCTACAGCTTTAAATCAAGCAGGATTTCGCACGTTCGAAGGTGGTGATAATGAATCAAGAAGAGAAGAAGACATTGATTCAGAGTTGTCTAAAGCAATACAAGATTCAAAGATGTGTATAATTGTATTCTCACAAAATTATGCATCTTCTAGTTGGTGCTTGGATCAACTTGTTTCCATTCTTGAATACAAAATGAAGTTTGCATGTATGATATTGCCTATTTTCTACTATGTTGATCCTTCCAATCTAAGGAAGCACAAAGGAAGTTTTGGAGAAGAATTAAATAGACATGAAGAAAAATTCAAGTGTGAAAGAGTACATGAAAAAGAGTATTGGGAGGACAAGTTAAAGAAATGGAAAGATGCACTAAGCCAAGCTGCTGATTTGGCAGGAATGGTCCTTGAAAACCAGTAAGTTATCTTTATTCATGTATCGTCAGTGTAACAAATTTTTACATCTTTATTTGTTATAGCAGGTAGCCTGTCTTATTTTCAAGATTATAAATCTCAAATCTTAAGGAGTGCTCTTTATTTTTCAGGAATGAATCCACTTTCATGAAGAAGATAATTAACATTATCAGCACAAGACTAAGTCGTCCAGCCTTATATATTGCTTCTTGTTCAATTGGAATACATCGTAGAGCGATCGAGGCCCATTAATTCTTGGGTTCAAGCTGATGTATCGAACAATTCCAATAATGAAATACTTCTAGTTTGTAGTATTGGTGGAATTGGAAAAACAACACTTGCCAAATTTGTTTACAATTTAAACTTTGGATATTTTGAAATTAGTTGTTTCTTAGCAAACATAAGAGAAACTTCAAAACTCCCTAATGGTCTCATCACTTTACAAAAGCAACTTCTTTCTATCCTTCTAAAGAATGAAAAGGTAAAAATATCAAGTGTTGATGAAGGAATCATCAAGATAAGAAATGCTTTATGTTATCGAAAAGTTCTTCTTGTTCTTGATGATGTTGATGAGCCTGATTTGGTTGAAGTAATATTTGACATGAAAGATTGGTTTGGTTTTCGAAGTAAAATAATTGTAACAACTAGGCACAAAAGTTTATTAAGACCTCAATTAGTCCATGAGGTACATGAAGTTGGAATTTTGTACACAATTGAAGCAAATGAGCTCTTCAATTTTCATGCATTTGGTCATGAAAACAATCAAATAAGCAAAGATTATTACAAAAAGTACTTAGAGGAAATGATTGAATGGTGTAGAGGACTTCCATTAGCTCTTCAAGTTATCGGTTCTTCGTTGGCTGGAAAATCAAAAAATGTATGGAGAAGTGCTATAGAAAAGTTGAGAGAAATTCCCACAAATAAAATTGTTGACAAATTGAGATTGAGTTATGAGTTATTGGAAGATGATCATGATCAGAATTTGTTCCTTCATCTTTGTTGTTTCTTTGTGGGGATGAAAAAAGATTTTGTAGTTAGAATACTTGATAAATGTGATTTTTACACATAAGTGGGGATACAAAATCTAATTGATAGAAGTTTTGTGACAATTGAATATGTGAATGAGATAACAATGCATCAATTAGTACGAGATATGGGAAGAGATATTGTTCGTAGAGAAGCAACTGTGGATCCTGGAAAACGTAGTAGGCTTTGGCATCACACAGATTCTTACAATGTTCTAAGAGGAAAAACAGTAAGTAATTAACCATGTTCTAATTATTTGAAATTTTTTGTTAGTTTTTACTAGGGAAAAGGGTCTGATATACCCTCAACTTTGTCATTTAGAGCTGATATATCTTCATTATAAAAGTAACTCATATATACCATTACTGTTATACAAATGACTCACATTTGTCTTTTGCGATTTCTATTAGGGAACAGAGGCAGTGCAAGGGATGGTACTTGACATGCGTATGATTCCCTTAATACCATTGAGACAAAGTCCAATTGGCTTTTTCACAGCTTGGAGTTCAAAATTGGGCAATTCTAGTTTACAAGATCATGTGAGAATTGATGCCTTTGAGAAAGTGCACAAGCTTAAATTTCTCCAATTCAACAAAGTTCAAGTGAATGGAAGTTACAAGAATTTTCCAAAGGGATTGAGATGGCTATGTTGGAGTGGATTCCCAGAGGAGTGTATACCAAATGAGTTTCCAATGAGAAATGTTGTGTCTATCGATATGCGATACAGCAGCTTGAAACAGCTTTGGAACGGATATAAGGTAATTAATAGTCTATATATTCATTTTCTTTCATTCTCACTGGGGTGTCAAAAGGGCGGATTAGGTGGGTTAACGTTAAAATAAGTTGAATCATTGCATCACTTTGGGCTACATAAGCCTCTTGAATTGGCCTAATCTTTCAAATGGGCTTACATGGATCTCATCCAATGTATGTATAGGTGAATTATATTTTATGAGCTAAATTTGACACTCTATATACTACGACGTATCTAACAAATGACTTTATTTTCTTTGTTTTGATGTATTAATTAGTTTCTCCAATACTTAGAGATACTAGATTTGAGCCACTCCTATGAGCTCATCACAACACCGGATTTCTCAGGCCTTCCCAATCTTGAAAAGTTGTTACTCGAACATTGTACCAAGTTAATCAATGTTCATAACACCATTGGATGTCTACAAATACTCATGATTTTGAACCTTAAAGATTGCCAGAAGTTAAAGATCCTTCCAAATAGCATTTGTGAATTAAAATCACTTGAGACACTTAACATCTCAGGCTGCTCAAACATTGAATACTTACCAACAGAGCTTGATAAATTAACATCACTAAAGTAACTTTATGCTGATGGGATCTCAATGACCAATTTGGAGGCCCAAACATGGTATTCATCTCTATGGGGTTGGGCCTGGAAAGGAAGAGGCCCATTATTATCTCCTAAAATTCATTTTCCTATGTCCTTACATGTGTTAAACATTGCAAAATGCAATTTATCTCCAGATGCTTTTAACAAGGTTGATTTAGGCATTATGACCTTACTACACTGGCTAGATTTGGGAGGAAATCCTATTAACGATTTACCAGATAGTATCAAGAATCTTACGAGGCTAAAAACTCTCCTACCCTCTTTTTACATTCATTAATTAATTTGTGTTCCTCTCGTTTCGTTTCAATTTGTTTGTCTTGCCTTTCTTTTTAATTTGTTTCAAGAAAAATGTTATCTCCCGCGAAGAGCTAATGAAAAAGCAAAAACAAAAAGATGATTTTTTTTCTTTTTTTGACAAATCTCTAATTTCAATTTTTCACATGACATGTTTAAAATCTCAAAATTAAAGAGCAATTTGGTACATTTTACATATATTTAGTTTAAGATTCAAACGTGCTTTTTTATTTTATTAAATTTTGTGTCAAATCAAAATCAAACAAACAAATTGAAATGAAGGGAGCACTATATAAGCTAGTTATTGATGTTAATAATCATTTAGTCTCAATTTGTGTGACACTTTTTGTTTCTCAAAAATTTATTTGACTAATATTTGAAGATAAATTGGATCAGATATATCAATTTAATAGTTTAAAATTAAAATACGGAAATTCAAAGAACTATATTATAACTAATATAAGTTACAATTCTTCTCACGTCAATATGTTGGTCAAAGTTTATACAATTTGAATCAAGAAAAACAAAAAATAACACATAAATTGAGACAAAGAAAATACTTATAAATTAAGATTACGATCAAATTGCTCATATCGAGTAGTAACTCGTAAATAACTCAAAATAAATAGTAGTATGAGTTTTGTTTCAAATGTATGATATTGGTGCTAGCATTAATCTTTTTCACGGGTCAAAAACATAAAAATATTTTATATTTATTTTGTTTGGTGATGAGATCAATTTGAAATTTAGGACCTCATGAGTCATACCTGCTCTGATATGTTGAATCGTATGATCAATCTTATCTAAAAGTTTAATCTATTAGACAAGCTCCATTACCAATTACATAATTATACTATTATATATGTTTCAGATATTCTACATTGATGAACAAACAGAGAATTATGTGAGTAACGACCCATTTGAAGACATATTGAGGAACGACTTTAGTGATGAAGAACGTACTTATTACATTTGCACTTGAATAATTCTTGTACAAATATTATGCCAGTATTATAATTGTTCTGTTTTTATTTGAGTATTTATTTATTATATCTGAGTTTTAAATATATATAAATTAGTTTATGTATGTTACTATATTAAAACTGTGTTCGAAATGTATTTAGCTATAAGTGGTAATTAAGACGATACTCCTTCATGCAGGGACAGATAACAGTTTTAATTAGGATGTGGTGAAGAACGATGCGGACAAGAAGAAGGAACCACTCTGCTCTTATAATAACATTATATAAGACCGGAAAGCTAGAAATAAGCAGACTAAACTGTACTGAACTTTTCAACTAAAGGAACCACAGCCTCTGCCCTTCGGGTGAGCACTGGATAAACCTCTCACTGTGTGATAGCCTGCAAACCACACAAGGGACATGTATCACACATTCAAGAAAAAGCAACATTAATTTATCGATTTTTACTTCAATCTAAAGTTATTTTTTTATATTTGATTTTAATGAATATTAAATTTCTTGTGTTTTGATGGAGAATATGTGAAAATCCTAATCAAAAGTTCAAATCTTAGTTAGTTCTCCTGATTCACTTATAAAATTATAGAAGAAACTAATTCCGTTATTTAAAAAATGGTTTAAACCTCCTAATAACCTACTTAGGAGGGAATGAAAAACACAATAATATATGTATAATTGCACATAATATTTTATTATATTTTCTTTTTGATAAAAACGTGTTTGAAATAGTATTTTTTATTTAATAAAAATAAATATCTAAATTAAATTTAATAATTCATAAGTATTCATTCTTTCTTAATTTATGTAACATACTTTGTTTTTTTGGTCTACCCCAAGAAAATGGTATTTGTGAAGAAATAATTTAATTTTAAAATTATCTTTTTATATTTAATAAGATAATTTAAAAATAATTAAGTAATATAATATATGGAGAAAGGGGGAGATGGTAAAAATTGAAGAATAAAAAAGGAATTTTAAAAAATATGTTAGTGGAATAGTGGACCCACAAATTCCGTTGAAGAGAATATGTGACTTGAGACAAATTAAATTGAAAGTATATATTGATATTTCATAAATTTTGATGCGTGTATATATACAATATAAAATTTTAATGATGAATAGTGTTCATTTGCATTTTCTAACCGGCTCTCGGTAAAATTTAATTATTTAAATATAACAATAAAAAGATATTTCAGCGACTATGCATTGCATTCCTGACCATAAGTATCAAACAAAAGTGACGAAATAAAAGAGAACATATACTCTTTAATTGAACTTTGGAGTATAGTTTGTATAGTAACCTTGTGCTTCTGCCTATATGCTAGAGTTTGATGCACAAATTTTGGAAATACTTAGGTGACGTTTGGTTTAAATTCAAGTTATGATGGGATTATTTTTTTTTTGAGTGTTTGGTTTGTTGTATTCAAAATAATAAATTTTAAGAAGAATTTTATTTGTTTAAAAAAATGTCCTTCATGAATGTAAAAAGTGACGTAACAAAAGGGTTGAAAAAGACATTTTTGTCATTTACCTATTTTATCCCGGGATTACTATACCACCCAAGGGGAGGGATAACTTATCCCGGTACTAATTATTAATCTCGGGATAAGTTATCCCGAACTTGCCAACCAAACAACAAATTAAATAATACTATAATTTAATTCCATGACTATTTGGTATTATCCTTCACACCAAAATACCCCTTATGACTTTGTCAGATTTTGGGATTCCTCTCATACTAACAAAAATAATCTCCGAAATTTATGTAGGAAAGGGATCTCCAAGCATTATGTTAAAAAAATGGTTTTAACAAAAAAAAAAAAAAATTAGTCATTTTAAGAGTCACGTATTGAATTTTATATTAGAAATGAATTAAAAAGCTAATATTGAAATTACTAGTTATTATGATTAATGTTTAGTTATTCTAAAAAATAATTTGACAATAATTAATAATAATAAAAATAAAAATTTATATCTTAATATTTTTTTCTTAAAAAGTGTAAAATATCCATTAAAATTCAATTATTTTAAAATAAAGGAAATATAATCAATATATAAGTGTGTATAATTTATGTAGATGATGAGTAAAAATAAACAATGAATCCGGATGGTTAGGGGTGTTCATGGTTTGGATAAAAACCGAAAAAACAAATCAAATCGATTTAATTTGGGTTTTGATTTGGTTTGATTTTAGATTGTTAAGAACCGATAGTATTTGGTTTGATTATGATTTTGTTCGAAAAAAATTGAAGAAATAACTGAACCGAACCAACAAGTTATATACATAAATTTTATTAGTATGCATACATAATATACTATATATTGACATCCCGTGAGAGGGTGCAACGTCAGGTGACTCACCAAAAAATAGTAATTCAATTTTTAAAAGAATTTTGAAAGTGGTAAAAGGGGAGTCGCCACTTAATTTTCGGAAAACTAGGAAACCGATTAACAAATTAACTTAAAAGAAATATCTACGAAACTAATTAATTCTAGGTAAGGGGTTTAAGTTATTCGGAAGAAAAAGAGTTAGGCATCTTTCGAAATCCACAAATGTGGGTCCCGATTGAATTCATTTTTTTTCAAATTGATGAGAAGAATAAAATAATGTACAAGTATAATAAACATGATATATACACAAGTAATATGATAAACCAATAATATAGGAATCGACCTAAAATTTGCCTATCGTCAATAATATACAATAATGAATGAGAGTATATTTCGAACCTAATTTGAATAGTTTCAATGGAAAACACCTCCGGATACCTATAAAGACACTTAGTAAAAGTGTTAGTAATAAATTAATATGAATAAAAAAAATGAATCAAAGAATAACTTAACAATAAAAACTCGTCTTATTAACATGGAAGGCCTTGGAAATCGACGGTAATTTCTTCATCGGCTAGTTTTAACAAATAAAAAATATGAACTTAAACTAAATTTCCGTCTTTTAAAATGGAAAGGCCTCCAAAACCGACGGAGAAATTTTCTCATTAGCCAATTTTAATTATTGAGTAAATTAACCAACTAATTAAGATAAAGAAAATCGACCAATCATCCATAGATAACAATCATATGAAACTAATAGAAACCGTATAAGATAATATGCAATATTTAACTAATAATTAACATAACAAAACGAACAGTGAAATAAAATAAACTAACCAAACAATAATGACTAACAACAAAACAGTAAATAATGACAAACAAATAATAAAGAAATTAAAAATACAAACTATACCTAACTTTATAGTCAAAACGTCCAAAATAAATAAATAATTAATAAAAGTTAAAACAATTCACAAGAAATTAATGAAAGCAATGAACAATAATTACTAGACCTGTAAACAGAATTGTCAAAAATAAAAGTGAAACACAGTTATTGAAAAACTAAAAAAAAGTCATTAAAACTTAACCCAAAATAAAATAATAATAAACAATAGCAGCAAACCCAACCATCAGTAAACACGATAACGCAAAACAATGGAGATTTAAGGACGGAACTCACAGAAGCTCTCTTTTTCAGTGAAACCTAGAAGAGTAATAACATCAAAATAAAAAAAAAGGGAAACATATGCTTACATCGATGGTACGTTGGCTGTTATTTCGCCGGAACTGAAGCAACGATGTGGGTCTGGTTGTTTTTTCGCCGAAACTGAAGCAACGATGTGGATCTGGTTGTTTTTCACCGGAGTTTGGACCGAAATACCTGTAAATATAAACAAAAAAAAATTGAAAGGGGAAAGGGGAAGGGGTCTGACCATCGTTCTTATTTTTTGCTCCGGTTCATCGGAGTTTGAAGCTCCTCACCGACACTATTTGTTGCAGCGAAAAAAGGGAATGGGGTTTTGGTTTGGCGGCTGTTAACAGGAAAAAGAGGTGTGGTCGGAGAGGAAGAGCGAATGGGGTCAGGTTGGTGATGGTTCGGTGATATTTGCTGGCCAAAAACGGGAAGAGTAATGGGTCTGTTTGGAGCCTCACCGGAGAGATGAACAGTGACCGGAAGTAATAAGGAAAATAGGCAGTGTTTTGGGTCTGTTGTTGGAAGATCGATGAAGACAGTGAATGGGTTTTGGGGTTCTGGATGTTCTGAGAAAATGGGGTTTTTGGGTGGTGGACTCGCCGGATTCCGATAAAACTTCGGTGAATTAGTCACCGAAAAAATAATGAACAACAAAAAAATCCCTTAAACACTAAAAATCTGAAAATACCCTTAAATTTATCCACCCTTTTAACCTAATGAACAAACTATCCTATATACAGGGACTTGAAAATTACCAATATCACTGTATTAAAATTGTGGGCCAAAATCATCGGTCAATAAAATATTTGCATATGAAAAATTACTATGCAAAATATCAAAATGAATATTAACAAATGTAACAAATAAAATGAATATTAAAAATGTAATGAACGTAACTAATGACATGTAAAAAATGTAATTTTACAAAAATAACGATTTAATCAAAATGAACAAATACTTAAAAGTATTCAACTGGTTGTGACAAAATAATATAAACAAAATTAACCGATAAAAATTCTAATATTTAGAGAATAAGGATAATTATCAACAAATTGCCTTAAAATTGCAAAACATGTATTTTGAACTATTTTAAAAATAAAATACTTAAAAGTATAAACTTAAAAAAAATATCCAAAATTTGGTGTCAACACTATATTCATAAACAATTTTAAAGATTTTATATATGTTTCATCAAAATTTATTTATAATTTACTTATGAAAGAAAAAATGTCCAAGGTGAGAATATTTTTCTTATTGGTTTAATGTATATAAGTGTTTATGAAAATTCTTTGTGGGACTGAAAATGTCATTGTCTCTTTCTTCTATGCCAAAACAATGAATTTTGAAGTTTTCAGTAAATTTAATGATCGAAGGTTCTGTAATGTCAGTCATTCTAACTATTTTTCGTTTGAATGGATTGTTGTCACTTTTTTCACGTTTTGAATGAATTGTTTCTTTTATTTTTATGTATGGTTAATAACCGAATAACCAAATCAAACCAAAATCGAAAACAATGAAATCGATAAATATATATTATAGTTGGTTTGGTTTGGTTTTGATAATTTTAAATCGATTTGATTTTAATTTTAATTAATAATCTATCCAAACCAACCCGTGAACACCCGTGCTGATGGTGATGTAACAATAAACAATAAACAATATGCTATTTTGCCTTCAATCGGGAGAAGGATGTCCTGCTAAAAATTTCAGCTTAAACTGCTCATATGCTTTTCACGAGCATAAATAATACTTCAATTATTTGGTGATCCCCTCAAAGCTCAAATCTCATGAAGCTTAGTTGAATCTGCTATGGAGCAAGCTAAATTTTCTTACCATGTTTTCTTGAGTTTCAGAGCCCATGATACTGGCAAAACTTTTACTGATCATCTCCATAGAAATTTGTTTCGAGCTGGGTTTCATGTGTTCAAGTGTGAAGATGATGATGAAGAAGAAGACAAAATAGATGAGTTGAAGTTAAAATTGAAAAAGGGAATCGAGCAATCGAGGATGTCAGTAATTGTATTGTCCCCAAACTACGCATCATCGGAAAGATGTCTTTACGAGCTTGTCGTGATTTTGGAGCGAAGGAGGAACTCTGGGCATATAGTCTTACCTGTCTTCTTTAACGTGGATCCTTCAGATGTAAGGAAGCAAAAGGGAAGTTTTGGGAAAGAAAATTTCCAGATTGTCAATGGTGAGAGTCACAAATTAAGAGATTGGAGAAATGCTCTCAAAGAAGTGGCAGATTTGGGAGGAATGCCCTTGCAAAATCAAGCTGATGGGTAACTTTTTCCCCCTTTGTATTTTCTGTTGTGAAAACTACCTCTTGAAACAAATGACTAAGAATTTGTTTGCTATGATGTCCTTCCATCTTAATAAATTGTATTAACCCTAGTGTCTGGACCAACTTGAGATCAACTCACAAATTCAGAGATATTTGCCACCTTCCACCATCACATGTACCGGATAACTCTGTCTGCCAAGGCTTGGATTACCTATTAATTTTGCTTCCATTGGAATTGAACCTGAGGCTTCATATGGTTCTCAACCTACTTCATTGACCAGTAAGCAACACCCTTCCGGTGCTTAGATTATTATATAGATTGAAGAGCTGTAAGAGTCAGTATTCATTTAGTTTTCCCCAATTTTCTCTATCTCTGACTAGAGTCTTTTCGATTATAGTATTAAGATGTTTCAAATCTGTATATGAAGGCTCTACCACATGCCTCACTCACCATCAATTGTCTAGGATAGATATCACCCGTTCATGTCAATTGCTCAGTCAAGTCTTTCAGTTAACAATTGTTCTAACTTCAAATTCAGATACATGTCAAATTGACCAACTACTGTGCACATCGAATCATGTAACTAGATAGTCAAATAAGGATGCTAAAAGTATTTCACCATGTTGACGTACCATCCAGTCAGTAATTTACATCACAGTCAGGCTATTCATTCCGCTCTCATCATGTTGGGCACATCAACATCACCACTTTATCCAAAAAATCAGTAAGTTGTTCTGAGGTTCCCAACATTTTGATTTTTTTGGTCTATTCCGTCTTATTCACTATAAGGGTGGCAATCTTGGAGCGTATGATCTATAAACACCAACTTGGAAGTGAGTGTTAGCATGTGCATAGATTTGTTATATACATCTAGGGTTTATTATGTAGGATTATATTATAGGGGGTACTTAACGATTATCATAAATAAGATGTTCCCAAAATGGGAATGGACTAGGGTTATGAACTTATAATCTAATGATCGAGTCGATTCTAGATAATTAAGGAAATCTCCTTATTTCATGCAGCTTAAAGCCTGCTTTATCAAGGTCTCCTTAATGTTGTTTAACATCATTTCAATAGAAGTTCCTTTTTTCCCCTCAAGTTTCATCATAATGATCAGAAGACTTGTCAAAAAAGGAGAAAGTGACCAATAACTAAAATGTTTTCGTAGAACTCGTGACTGGTGGCATCACTATGTTGTTGAAAGACAGAGTTGTGGGCTAAATAAATCACTGGACAGTCGGAGCTGTGTCTTTCTAATGCCCCTTCATAGTTTTTGATTATGAAGCCTTTAGGTCTCTGTCATCCTGAAGATGAATATTTTCATCTGTATGTAATTGAGTGTTTGTCTTTTTCAATTTTCTGGAATAATTCTCTAAAACATATATCTGTTTATTATCACCATATTTTTTTAGCTCTTCACTTCAGATTTGATGGCATTCAAATTTAATCTGAACTTGTAGACATGAGGCGAAGTTCATTGAGAATATTGTTGAAGTGGTTTCAAACAAGCTACGCCCCAGAGACTTACACAGTGCTCCTTACCTCATTGATATCAATTATCGGGCTGAAGATATTATCTCCTGGTTACAAGATAGATCAACTAATGTTGGGATATATGTGATTTGTGGGATTGGTGGAATTGGGAAGACAACCATTGCCAAATTTGCCTATAACTCAAGTGCAAGATCATTCGAAGGAAGCAGTTTTCTTGCAAACTTCAATGAAATTGCAAAACAATGTAATGGCTTAGTTCGTTTGCAGAAGCAAGTTCTGTATGATATTGTTGGGAGAAAGGAGAGGATATCAAATGTTGATGAAGGAATTATGATGATTGAAGATGCCGTAGGCTATAAAAAAATTCTTCTTGTTCTTGATGATGTTGATGATGCTGACCAGATAGATACGATTTTAGGAATGACAGATTGGCTTAATCCTGCTAGTAAAATCATTATAACAACGAGGCATGAGTCATTGCTAAAGCCTTCTGTACCTCACAAGGTGCTTAAACTAGAAGTCTTGAATAAAATGGATTCCCTAAAGCTTTTTAGCTGGCATGCCTTTGGAGAAGATCATCCTTGGGAAGGTTATCTTGAGCTCTCAGAAAGAGTGGTTCTTCAATGTGTTGGACTTCCTTTAGCTCTTCGTGTTTTAGGCTCAGCTCTATCTGGTAGAAGACTAGAAATATGGGGAAGTGCACTAGAAAAGCTGGAAACAATCCCTGATGGTCATGTCATTGAAAAACTTAAACTGAGTTTTGACACTCTTGAAGATGACCATGACAAAGATATATTCCTTCATATAGCTCATTTCTTTTTTGGGATGGACAGAGATGACTCTGTTAGAATACTGGATGGATGTGGTTTCCACACAATAATTGGGATGCAAAACCTCATTGATAAAAGTCTTTTGACAATCAGTGACTTAAATAAGTTGGAGATGCATCAGCTGCTTAGAGACCTGGGGAGAAATATTGTTCGTATGGAATCACTGGATCCTGGAAAACGTAGTAGACTTTGGAATAACAAGAATTCTTTCAGAGTATTGAATTATAAGACTGTAAGGCACTAGTTATGTGTGTTATGTTCTTCTTTTCCATCTTTGTTGTGCCATACCCTCACAATTTCTCTGAATTTCCTGTTAGGGCACTGAAAAGATTGAAGGGATCAGCCTTGACATGCCCATATTGATGGAAGATAAATCAGCCAAGCATTCAATAGACACTTCATCAAGCAACTCAAATTACAGCCTAGGGACTGATGCATTTACGGTTATGCGAAACCTAAGTGTGCTCAAACTAAATGATGTGAACCTTATTGGATGCTTCAAAGAATTTCCCAAGAGATTAAAATGGCTGTCTTGGCGTAAATGCCCTTTAAAATCCATTACTAGTGACCTTTCCTTGGAAGGACTAGTATCTATTGACATGCGGTACAGCAGTTTACAACAAACATGGAGTGGAACCGAGGTATAAATAATCTTTTTTTTTCCTTTTTTTTGCAGTAGTTTCTTGCATAATCAAGATTGTAATTTCAGAAGAAATAAAATTGAATGTTTTTTTCCAATCAGGTTTTGAGATTTCTCAAGATTCTCAACCTTAGTCATTCTTGGGAACTTACCAGAACCCCTAGCTTCGCTGGAATGCCCCGGCTGGAGAAATTAATTCTTAAAGACTGTGTTAAACTGGTTGATATTGATGAATCTATCGGTTATCTCCAAGAAATCGCCCTACTGAATCTAAAATACTGCAAGAGCATCAGAAAGCTGCCAAGAAATATTGGTAAACTTGAAAGTCTTAAGACACTTGATATATCCTTCTGCTCAAGCCTGGAATCGCTGCCAATGGAGCTTAACATGATAGATTCTTTGAAAGTGCTAAGAGCTGATGGAATCGGTCTAAACCAAATAGTCTGTAACACCAATGAGCAGAAATCATTACAGGCACTATTTTCATCTTGGATATCAAAGCCAAGAATCTCTCCTGAAATATCATGGGCCTTTTTACCAAGCTCTTTGGTGAGCTTGAGTCTTGTGAGTTGCAGGCTGTCTGATGGATCTTTTCCCGAGAAGTTTAGCAATCTTCCGCTGCTCGAAGAACTGGATCTAAGTGAAAACTCAATTAGTTGCCTCCCAGAGTGGATCAAGAGTCTCCCTCAGCTCCAGAGCCTCAGTGTCAAGTCTTGTAAGATGCTCAAATCACTTACTGAGATGCCAAATAGCATTTCAGAATTGTCAATACCTAGTTGCTCATCGTTGGAGATGGTGACATACCAATCATTGCTATTGAAATATCCAAACCTGGTTCGCGATGACAATTGTCACAGTCTAGTCATGATGCAAGGAGATTTTAAGTTAGAAGCTCTAGAAAATGCTGACCCGCAGATGCTTAAACGTTTTGGTCTGAATCCTGAAACTGTGGAAAATGCTATGGTGAAAATGAAACTCTTTTCGAGTTACAAGATAAAAATGCTTCCGCCACAGGTTTTTCTCTCACGCTGTCCATATGACTAGATTTACTGTTGATCCTTAACCATTTATATCTATGACTGGAACAGGGCTTGTACGAGCAAGGCATCTTCAGTGCATTTCTTCCTGGAAATAAGATACCTAGCTGGTTCACGAAGTCGGAGAATGTGAATGCAGTAAAATTTAACATATCTCAACCTCTCAAAAATATCCAAGGGCTATCCATAGCAGTTGTGTATACAAGTTCTGAAAGTGCAGAGGATGAGTTTTCAAGAGACTACTGGCGAAAACAAGAGAATATTGTACAGAATAGGACTAAAGATTTGAAGTGGATGCACTATCCAAGAGTTTTCGGCATGCCAGAAGGTAATGAAGAAATAACATGGTTAAGTCGCTGGAAATTTGGAGATATGCTACAAGATGGAGATGAAATCTCTATTTTAGTCCGTTTGAATGGGTTGATGAAGGTAAAGGAACTTGGCATCGACATTTTGTGTGAGGAGCTGTCAAACTGCAAAGTTGCAAGCCCAGTTCCCTTGTTTTGGAATGATAACGTTCCTGGAGATGTATCACAACGTGGTAGTGTTTTTAAAATAGGGAGGTGATGAGATATTTGACATGATACAATAAATATTACATTAAACAATATTTTAACCAATTTAAATATTTGCAAATTTGCGCTGCAATCCTACCGCTTGTCATCCCTGATTGAATATCTTTCATTGAAATCGCAACAGATTTTCGTGAAACTAACATTTGAATGAAATAAATATTAGTATTTTTCTTAATGAGAATAAATGTTCAATAAATACGTAAGCGAGAAAGAAGCAAAAGAATTCTAATGATTTTTCTTTAATTTTTTTTATTTGTGGATCCATGTTTATGTGGCAAAAAAAGTTGCAAATAATTCAATGTTTATATTTATTTCAATCCTTATAATAGTACTTTTTATTGTCGAAATTTTATGGTTATTTTTCTAATAAGATAAAAATTAAATCGAGAGAAGCATGTCCCAATATCAAAATTTTAAGTTTAACTTTCTCATATGTTTTTCAATTTTCATGACCATAATCCATCAAAGATAACTAAAATTGTATGTTAAGAGCTTGTTTGACGTTATCACTAAAAATTGTTTATTTTTAAAATCGTATCTTTAAATAAATACTTTTTTTAGAAAAGTGCATTTGAAAGAAAAAAAAAAACAATTTAAGTTCGGTTAATTCATTACAAATAAGAGTCGATTATAATTGTGTCCTACCAGCTACTAGTATCAACTTATAGTTGTGTTGTGGTCAAATCATGCGATTGAATTCGAAAAAATTTACATGACATCTATTTTCATATCATTTGAAGAAAATTTAAGTCATAATTAGCCTCCAAATATATAATTTATATTTTTGATTTATATGTAACAGAACCTTGAAAGTTGTGGTTAGGATGTACTTGAGGCATGTTTTACTTCCAAAGTCATTTGCTTAGGACAGTTTAAATCGGCAAATATTTCGGCAAAAAATTGTGAATATACCATGCTTAATACTAATGGATTGTTTATTCATAGTTTTTGTGGACTGAGATTTCTGGTTGAATTTTTTATGTAATAAGAATTTCTTTTTGCAGTTTTTGTGAACAAAAAATTTTGCAATAAAAAATTTGTGGATAATGATCCCTTCAAATTAGGCTTAAACATAACCGAAAGTAATCATAATAATAATAATAATGAATCTACTGTAATGAACATTAACAACTTATTAGGATTAAACACTTTGAATTTTTTGAACTTAACAGGATTGAACACTTGTCATTTCGATAATTTGCATCTTGCAAAAGCATTCCAAATTGATAAGATGCAGATTACCTTTGACCACAATTCTGTTGGAATAACAACTAAAATATTATTTCAAAAAATATATGTTTTACAAATAGTTTTGTTTTTGTGCACGGTTAGTATTACAAAATTATTAAATAAGTATTGATCTTATCAACTGGTTTAATTTCCTCTCTATTTGGTTTGTTATGAAATAAAAATAGATGTGTTGTTTGTGATATTTCATCCTACAAATGTTGTTCTGGGAAGCTAAGTCAAAACATCTCAATAAATTAGTAACTTAAAGCTAAATTATAATAAGACTTCTTAAATATATACACGTACGCACAAAAATAATTAATTTAGGGTTTCATATTACTTAAACATTTGTTTGCAATACATCAAGTTGGATGTTGAAATAAAAACTTTATTTATTAATATGAAGACTTGAGTTGTTTAATTCAAAATTCTAAAATATATTTGATAAGAAGTAGATAATTCTTTTCATTCTTTCTTATAATGTTCTATATTATTTAAAATAAAATTAAAATCATAAAATTCATTATTCATTTTTTTTTACCTACCATTGAGCCACCCAGAAACTAGCAAAGGGTAAAATAAAAGGATTAATCAAGCTCATACGCATAAAAATATAAACATGAAAATATGTATAAAATAAAATTTATTGATTTATCGAAATAGACACAAATTAATTATCAAGATGATAGGTAAATTTGCAAGTCCCTTTGTTATCATGAACCTAAGATACAGTGTTACCAATTATATTCATGACCATAGTCCATAGTAGCTCGCGGTATGAAGATTTTCAAGATTAGGTGCTATGATATCTACCCTCTGGATTTCACGGGGAAGTTCCAATCGAATCGAACCGCCTTCAAATTAATAATAAAAATTAAAAGTAGAAGATTTTTATGAACATCATAAAATACATGCTTATAAAAGATCAGTATTATAAATATAATGTCATAAATTATGAAAATATTTGACAAAAAGATAATACATCAAGTCTAATTAAAAAAAAAATAGCATGCAATGTAAAATATCAAGTCAATACTACTACTAAAACAAATGAAACTGAAAATATACACATAAGTTCTAAATTCGAAAAGAAATTTAATGTAATACTATTATGTCAAACGTACATAAATGTGATTTAAAAGAAAAGAAAAATGTTAATTTATAACCTTACTTAACAATGAATTTTCCTTCAATTTAAAAATTAGATTACTAACCAAATATGTCTGACCATGTACCACATCCAATTTCACCAAATTCAATTAATAGAATGGCTTTCCAAACATGTTCTTATACAGTGACATAGCTAGGAATTTTACGAAGGGTATCCAAACATTGAGTAAGTAATTATTCTTTTCTTACAAATGAGTGCACCAATTTTTTTAAAATCAAACATAATGCTTAGCTCTACAGAGTTCATATTTAATTTAATATGACGCGAATGAACGCCAAAAAAAAAAAAGAGAGAGAAAGAGGGAAGAAAATTTATCCTAGAAAGAAACAACGTTTAGGCTTTAATATTTCAATAGTCTCTGGCGACAACGATAATAACAACGAGACACAAATGATGAAGAGCATAATCAAATGGGATTTTTTTTAAAAAAAAATAAAAATAGTGGAACATTTTTGCTTTTTAGATTTGGGTAGAGTTGTAATTTTTTTCTATAAGTTTTACCTACAAAATTTAATGTCAAGTAGAAAAAAAAAGTCAAAAATACACCCCGGAAAAGAATTTAATTGGTTATTGATACTTATATTTTCTTTAAAAAAATTACGAAAAAATTAAATTTCTTAGTCAATTACTAATTGCATAAAAGAGAACAATTTTTTATGATCTCTCTATGTAAAAATAAAGATATATGAAAATTGTTAATAAATAAATAACAAATTTCACGAAAAAGTTAAATGAGTGAGGGTGCAAGTTAGTATTGCTCTATGGAAAAGTTAATTGACTGAAGATACAAGTTAGTATTGTTCTTTAAAAAAATGAGAGGGCACAGCTGCTAGGAATCGATCCTGCAACCACACACGCACGCGCAACCAAACTTTGGTTGAACAATTCCAACTATACTACAGTCTTGTTTTCAGGGTGTCCAAATTATTATACTTCATATGTTCTTAATTATTTGTCCACTTTTGAATTGACACATCTAATTATGAAATCAATTAATGATATAGTGAGTTTACTATTTTACCCCTATTAATTATAAAGTTGATGAAAAGTTCTGCATTTTTCAAAGTAATTAGTCATTTAATTGAGGATATAATAGGTAAAGAAAACTGTCATTTCTTGATTTATCAAAATGGACAAGTAATTAGGGATAACTATAAAAAAAAGTGAACAAGTAATTAGGGACAAAAAAATTATATATTGCTATTACATAGCATTTTATCAAAATACACCGTATAATTTTTCGACGAAGGGCCTCGATACACGATAGCTCTGCCCGTGCTCTTATAAAATTCAAGCGGACGGACAGTAATGGGTTGACAAAATTAATATGACTATCATATTTCTAGTTATTGATGAAGATTCAATTATGATGCAATAAATATTATTATACAGTATTTTAACAATTTAAATAAATTCTTGCATAAATTTAACATATGTCGGTGATTGTATTGTCCCAAAACTACGCATTATCGGAGAGGTGTCTTTATGAGCTTGTCATAATTTTGGAGAAGGGCTCCCAAATACTTGGGGCAGATTTTTATGGTAATAATTATTCAAATAAATTTTAAAAATTATTTTCATAATAGGAAGCTTTAAAATTAATTATGTGGTTCTTATTATATACATATTTAACTAGAATTCATAATTTTATTTTTTTAAGAAATAGTGAGAAACAAACGTTGTTTTCTTATTGATGAATGTTCTTCTCCTTTTTGGACTGAGATGAAGTCTCTATAAATAAGGATTATTCTCACCCAAAAAAGAAAATAGGATATTTTCTATCTAAATATTGAGAGAGTTTATTTGTGAATTTGAAACCAGTCTAGAAAATCATAGAATTATCCACTCACGCTTCAACACATACATATCTACTCAAACTTCAATAAGTATTTTATCAAATTGTCTTAAGAGAAAGTTTATGTATGTTTAGCATGATTATATATGTTCCAATATAAAGCATATGTTACCCATTATTCATGTAAGCATTATTAATTCTGATAAGCTTTCGTCATGTGTTTTCTAAACAATTATATCATCACTCAACCATGAAAATATTACTTTCTTTGTCCCTAACTACTTGTCCACTTTTAAATTGACACACCTCCTAAGAAACAATGATTGATATAGTGAATTTATCATTTTAACCTTATTAATTATGAAATTGATGAATTAAAATATTTTCAAAATAATTAATTGAGAGTATAATAGGTAAAAAAAAATTGACCTTTTTTGATTTGTAGAAATGGACAAGTAATTAGAAATAACTAAAAAAAAAAGTAGACAAATAATTAAAAATGAGGATTAGTTTTTATATCGGAGAAGCTCAGTTGTTGGCACAATGAATTACTGCTTTCACCACTAGATTTAAAAAAAGAAAAATAAAGTATAGTCAACTATCCTTTAAAAAATAGCCAGTAGGTAAAGTATCATCAATAATTGAATCGTCTTGCTTACTGAAATAAGTACACCTAGTGGAATCCTTTATTTATAATTAAAAAAAAATAACGATAACAATATATAAAAACATATGAGCATATAAACAAAGAATATGTGAAAGCTATTTAATGGTAAACGTCAGCAATGATTTCTTTTTCTTTTTTTTTCCATATTTAAATACCCCAACTTTGGTATTTCGTTATTAATTTAATCTTAAAAGACTTTTCTGGTGTCTCCATCAAGAGGACAATGTGACACACCAAATTAAATAATTAGATCCATCATCTGAATATACAGTGTATCTATTTTTTTTTAAAAAGAAAAATATACCAAAAAGAGAAAAAGACAACATGTGTTTTACTTTTTTTTCTAAATAAGAAAAATATTTTTTCTCTTCTTGAAACGCCATTATAGAAGTTGAGGGTGCTGGTGTATATGATTAATGTACTTGATGATGGTGTCCCAAATTTCCAATTTATTTTCTATTTAGGGTAAATTTAATAAAGAGTATAATTTAAGAGGCTACATTAGATATTCAAGATAAAATAATAAAATATTTATAAACTGTAAAATTATAATTTAGGAGTTATTAAGTTATAAGTTTGACTTATTTTAATTTATAAATAAATTTTATATTTATCAACAATAATAGTAGTGAAATTAGGAGAAGGTAGAAGAGATACTATTTTTGATAGATACTCGATTTGCTAGAAAAGTTTTTTTTTTTTGAAGAAGTGAAGCAAGAAAAAACATTAACAAAACAAAATAACACAAAAGGAAAAAAATAAAGTGTGACAAGATTTGCCTACTAAACTCGCTAAGTATCAAATATTACTATACAGTTTATTCAATACTATTTTTATAGTGACCCTCTTAATTTTTTTTCATTTTCCTGTTTAATTCAAACTCAATTTTATTTTTCCTAAAAAGGAAAAGAAAAAAATAGTAAAAGGTTTATTCCATTAGTCACTCAAAAAACTCCAATATATTCGGGGAAGTTTCATCTAAACTTGACCTCGAGAGACACATTCAGCTCCCCCATTCATCTCTTTGCACATTTCCCAAAAAAAAACACAGAGTTTCAGACGAAACTCATTTCTCCGTTTTTTTGCAGAAATGGCGGTGAATGGACTGTGTACGTCGACCGATGACTTCCTCAAACGGTGTGAGCAGTCCGGTGATGCTGCTTACAGTATGCTCCGATCACTCCTTGAACGACTGGAGGATCCGGTTACCCGGAAAGAGGCTCGGATCTTCCTCACGCTTCTTCAGAAACGTTTTGCTACTAAAGAAGACTCCGATCAATGCCTTCAAACTTACCATTTCCAGATTCAGGATATTGTCCTTGAGCAATATGAAGGTATTCTCTCTTTTTTTCTCCTTTTATAATCATCAATTTTGTTTTATGCATTTTTTTATACTCACATTTGCTTATATAAGTCTTTTGCAATATAGATATATGGATGCGTGGATGTGTATATTAGATCAGTTTTTTGTTCTATTCTCAGCATATGTTAGTTTCGCAATAATTTTTTCCTCTTTTTGTTTTATTAAAAAAAAACTGTAGATTCTTCATCAGAGTTATCACGGGTGTATTAGGTCAAAACATGAGGCTCATGAGCTATTACTTCCTCTATCCAAATTTGTTTGGTGCAATTACTATTTATACAGTTGCAGAATTTGTTTGTGACTGCGATTTTTTAAAACAATTACAATTAGTTATGAATGAGTTCAAATTCGTACTATAGATATCATAGCATAAAGATTTCTTTTGATAATTAGAAAGTTGGAACATTTATGTTTTTGTGCAAATGGAGTTATCTTGACTTTGTGTAAAACTTGTCATATCCATAACTTGAGAACATCATAATAGTTTTAACATCTCATTGTTTTAATGCCGTTCAGAGAATTGAGTTTTGTTTAGAGACTGCTTATCTTAGTACCCCTGTCTGTTTTTTTTTTTGTAGGTTTTCAGAAACGTAAGAAACTGACCATGATGGTCATCCCCAGTATCTTTATTCCAGAGGATTGGTCCTTCACCTTTTATGAGGGACTAAATAGACACCCGGATTCCATTTTCCAGGATAAGACTGTTGCAGAACTGGGTTGTGGAAATGGATGGATATCCATTGCCATTGCCGAGAAATGGTCACCATCAAAGGTGTGCTTATCAACATTCTTATTTTAGAATTCTCTTGCATTTTCGAGCTATAAGAAATTATGCTTTTGTTGGGGAAATTATTCAGCTTTTTCTTTTTTTTCAGGTTTATGGGCTTGATATAAATCCAAGAGCAGTAAAAATCTCGTGGATAAATTTGTACTTGAATGCTCTGGACGACAATGGCGAACCAATATATGATGATGAAAAGAAAACTCTATTAGATAGGATAGAGTTTCACGAATCTGATCTGCTAGCTTATTGCATAGATAATCGTATAGAACTTGAACGAATTGTTGGTTGCATACCTCAGGTATTGCTACAACTTTCATGCCATGTTATGGTTATCTACACAATTGCTATTTTCCCTCTTTAATCTTAACAGAAAGCTAGAGATTAGGAGTATGTTGTGGTCGTTTGATGAAAGTTTATGGTCACATATTCTGACTTTGTGCATTTTGCTGCTGGATACAGATTCTTAATCCAAATCCAGATGCAATGTCCAAGTTGATTACTGAAAATGCTAGTGAAGAATTTCTGCATTCATTAAGCAATTATTGTGCGCTTCAGGTTGGGTGATAAACTAATTAACAAGTCATTTATTGATAGAAATTTCCTTGTTCTTTCCAAACTGAAAATATGTTTATTAATTTTTTTTAATCATGTCTAGGGCTTTGTTGAAGATCAGTTTGGCTTAGGGCTTATTGCAAGGGCAGTTGAAGAAGGTATTTCTGTCATAAAGCCATCAGGCATTATGATTTTCAACATGGGAGGCCGTCCAGGGCAAGGTGTTTGCAAACGATTATTCGAGCGCCGTGGTCTTCGTGTGAACAAGCTTTGGCAGACTAAAATTCTTCAGGTGAGGGAAAATTCTATTTAATTGAGATAACAGTTACGACAAACTGTGCCTCTTAACATTAGGTTAATGCAGGCAGCTGACACAGATATATCAGCTCTAGTTGAAATCGAGAAAAGCAGCATGCATCGGTTTGAATTTTTCATGGGACTTGTCGGAGATCAGCCTATCTGTGCTCGAACAGCATGGGCCTATGGCAAGGCTGGTGGCCGAATCGCTCATGCTTTATCCGTGTACAGCTGTCAACTTCGTCAGCCAAGTCAGGTAATTCTAAAGGGCTTACGTACGTTCAAATATGGTAATTGAAATTTAGGATAATATAGTTCAGAACACTGCAAATGCGTGTAAAACTGATTCAGCTGAACTGACAGGTTAAAAAGATATTTGAGTTTGTAAAAAACGGATTCCACGATATCAGTAGTTCTCTGGATTTATCATTTGAAGATGATGCTGTAGCAGATGAGAAGATTCCTTTCCTAGCTTATCTTGCTAGCATGCTCAAGGAGAACTCTGTTTTCCCATATGAGTCACCTGCTGGAAGCAGATGGTTCCGCAATCAGATTGCTGGCTTTATGAAAACGTATCACCATTTTCCTCTTATGGCTGATGTAAGATTATTTAACTTTGTTATTTTTCTTTTTGCAAGATTCTTTTGCTGAAATATTAGAGATTAAGAAGGGTTGCTGCCAGAGATGGCCCTGTAGAAAATGCCATGTGTGGATATGGAGGTTGTTTTGTGAATGTTAGCATATAATTTCTGCTTAAAGGGTCATATACTTATAGTGTACATCCATAATTGTCATATTCTTCTCTGAAGTAATCTAGAAAAGCAACTCTTTTTTGCTTTCCTGCGCTGTGATTGGTCCAAAGGGCTGGTCACAGACGGATTTCTCGGTTATCAAAAAAAATAAAAATTGTCATATTCTTCTCTGAAGTAATCTAGAAAAGCAACTCTTTTTAGCTTTCCTGCTCAATTGTTTCATAAACACGAGTTAGTCTTACAAAGTTGCAAAGGTCAGTATGAAATGCAATTAGGATGCACTGAGCGCTGTAGTTTTCACGGCAAGGCATCAGCTGGAATAATTTGCTCTGTCAACTGCTGCAAGATACTCCCTCTGTTCCTAATTACTTGTTCACTTTTGAATTGGCACACCTATTAAAAAGTCAATTAATGACATAGTGAGTTTACCATTTTACCCCTATTAATTATGAAGTGGATGAAAAGTTCTGCATTTTTCAAAGTAATTAGTCATTTAATTGAGGGTATAATAGGTAAAAAAAATTGTCCTTAATTTGTCAAAATGGACAAGTAATTAGGGACAACTGTAAAAGGAAAAGTGGACAAGTAATTAGGGACAGAGGGAGTATATAACTAGGATTATCTGTTAAGTCATGCAATAGACACCCTTAAAGAAAGTATTTAAGATTTTAGCTTTCTAGGACTGAACTAGGGGACTTTAGTGGAAGCGTCTTTTCAGGTTTGGTTTCCTGCAAAAGTATATTTACATTTATATGTATTCTAACACGAGTGTCTCGATTATATGTCAGAATGTCGTTGTCTTCCCTTCAAGGGCTGTGGCGATAGAGAATCTGTTGCGGTTATTCTTGCCACATCTAGCAATTGTGGATGAGCAACTGTCACATCACCTGCCTAGGCAATGGCTGACCTCATTGAAGATGGAGGTAATTGCTCTCTCCGTTGAATCATTACTATTTCTCCCAGAAAAATATCATGTATTGTGTTTGTTTCATAACCTGATGCAAAAGCACAGTTCTTCCTAATGTTTTAACTACACCAAGTGAGTACTTGAAGGGATATGTCCATACACCTTTCATGAGCTTTGTTATAGGGTTTATTGGTCATTTTTAACAATCTTGAAATCCTGCCTTCACGCAGGAAAGTCAATCTGATAGTAATTTGGAGGATGTCATCACTGTTATTGAAGCTCCACGTCAATCTGACTCGATGATTGAACTGATAAAGAAGCTGAAGCCCCAAGTTGTAGTTACTGGAATGGCGCAATTTGAATCAGTTACTAGCTCTTCTTTTGAGTACCTACTTGACATCACAAGGGAAATTGGATGTCGTCTGTTTTTAGACATATCTGACCAGTTTGAGCTATCCAGCCTGCCCAAATCTAATGGGGTCCTGAAATACCTTGCTGGAGCTCCTCTTCCCTCACATGCAGCTATTGTCTGTGGCTTAGTAAAGAATCAGGTAGGTTTATTTTTTCCAATAACTATATGCTAGTGTATTTCTAAAAGATTTTTAGGCCCTGTTTTATCATTTGTTTCTATGTTACTTGGCTGGTGTAGTTAGCTAGATACATATTTGTAATCTCTTTTGTTTTTTCAGGTATATTCTGATCTGGAGGTAGCTTTTGTCATATCAGAAGACGAAACTATCTATAAAGCATTATCCAAAACCATGGAATTATTACAAGGAAATACTGCTCTTATAAGCCAATATTATTATGGCTGTCTTTTCCATGAGCTGCTATCTTTTCAGCTTGCTGATCGACGTCCACCTGCTGAGGTTAGTAGTTTGGCTTTTTTATGATTGATGGAAAAGGTTCTTCAGCCTTTGCTGCTCAGATTTGTGTACTGCTATCTATTGGATATAAGTTTAGTTTTGATTATAGCATTTTAAGGTTTCATCTCTGGTATAAGATTTAACCTGGATTAGCAGAAAATGTAATAAATCAGGGAAGTGAGAAAAGAGAAAGAAGAGAAGGCCTATTTTTTAACTTAGTATCTCGAAGTTACGCTCGTTTTCTGGATCGTATTTGTATAGCTGTCCTAGATAATCATTTACTTGTCTATAATGATTTCCAATATTGCCAGACAGGAAAATGTCTGGCAATGTGGCTTTTTTTGTCCCCTTTATCCATAATACTCTATAGATAGTTCTGGTAATGATGGAATTTTCTTGCTTTCGAAATGGACTGCATTATGCCAACTAAAACTCCAATTTCCATCAAAACAAGCGCCAAAATGGGGTTGGTTTGAGGTTGTACAGTTTATGCTGAATCACCATTTTGTAGGGTTTCTAGGACTTGGTTCTCTTCTTGGGTGGGTGGAAGGGAATCAGGGGCATCAAATCCTAATTCTATTATTAATAAATACTCCCTCCATTTCAATTTGCTTGTCTGATTTTGACTTGACACGGAAGAAAGTAAAGAAGACATTTGAATTTTGTGGTCTTAAACTAAAGATATGTAAAATGTATCAAAATGTCATTTAATCTTGTGGTCTTAACTTGACATGTGGAAAGTTTAAATTAAAGAGTTGTCAGGAAAGGAAAGCAACATTCTTTTTGAAACGGATTAGAAAGGGAAGTAAGACAAACTAATTGAAATGGAGGGAGTAGTAATAAAAGGAATTTACAACACAAGATGATTTAAATCCTGAAAAATGTGCACTTTCCTACTTTTTGATTGCATTGGTCTCTTTGAACTCCTAAATTAGCTGTTTAATGTTTGAGCACTATGTAATAAAAATTACCTTCTACGTATTCTATCAGAGAGAAAACGAGAAGTTGAAAGCACCCAAGATGATTGGCTTTCCTAGCTCTGTCAACTCAGTACTCAATCATGCAGAGTTATCTGTTACTGATTCAGACAATGCTCTGATTCACATGGATGTGGATCAAAGTTTTTTACCTATACCAACTCCTGTCAAGGCAGCCATCTTTGAGAGTTTTGTGAGACAGAACATTGCAGAGTCAGAAATTGATGTCACAGGCAACATTAGACAGCTAATGGAGAGTAGTTATGGTTTCTCAACGAACAGCAAGACAGAATTCATATATGCTGACTGCCCTCTAGCTCTTTTTAGTAAATTGGTACTTTGTTGCATCCACGAAGGTGGGACTCTATGCTTCCCAGCTGGCTCAAACGGTAGTTATGTGTCTGCTGCAAAATTTGTGAAAGCAGATATAGCATATATCCCTACGAATCCAGAGGAAGGGTTCAAATTGACACAAAAAACAGTTGAAAGTTTTTTGAAGACCGTCAACAGACCTTGGATTTTTATTTCTGGACCAACTGTCAATCCTACTGGGCAGCTTTACAGCAATGAGGAGATAAAGAGTATATTATCTGTGTGTTCAAAGTTTGGGGCTAGGGTCATAATTGATACTTCATTTTCTGGTGTGGAATTCAACTCCAAGGGCTCGGATGGCTGGAATTTGAAGGACACTCTAGCTCAACTAAGATCTCAGAATCAGTCATTCTGTGTTTCTTTGCTTGGAGGATTGTTTCTGAAAATGCTTACTGCTGGAGTCACATTTGGATTTCTGCTTCTAGACCAGCCTGCACTAATTGAGGCGTTCCACAGTTTTCCGGGTTTGAGTAAACCTCACAGCACTATCAAATACCAAGTAAAGAAGCTGTTGGATTCCAGAGAACGAACAGCAGAGCTTTCCAATGCTGTTTCAGAGCATGAAAATATTCTGGCTAGTCGATATAAGCTCTTGAAAAAGGTATCTTTTTTTTTCCTAAAACGGTTAACTCACATTACAGATGTTTATTATCACTTCATCTTCTGGTCAGCATTTGAACTTTAGTCATTTGTCATTATGATTACATCTATGCCTGCATTGAGTCATCATCTTGACTTAAAAGGCAGTGCACTAGAATCATTGCTTAGACCATTTTCTCTACATTATGGATTAGGTGTTACTTTATGCTCGTTCAAGTATATGAATTTTTATAGCAGGTGATCAAAACATCTTAGTTATAAAACCATGCGACTGAATTCTAAAATATTTACGTGACATCTATTTTCGTACCATTTGAAGAAATTTAAGTCGTAGTTAGCCTCCAAATATATATAATTTGTTATAAATAGCTTTCAAGTTGGTAATTCTTGACTATAATTCTCTAATACATATTGCTGATTTTTGTGTGACAGACCCTTGAAAGTTGTGGCTGGGACGTGCTTGAAGCTTATTCTGGCGTTTCAGTGGTGGCAAAGCCATGTACCTACCTTGGGAAGGCAGTGAAAATTGGCGAAGATTCGTTTTCATGGGAAGGCAAACTTGATGACACAAATATTAGAGAAGCCATGCTTAAGACCACTGGCTTGTGCATCAATAGCTCTACGTGGACCGGAATTCCTGGTTACTGTCGCTTCACCATTGCCTTAGAAGATGGCCATTTCGAGCGTGCATTAGCTTGCATTGTCAAATTTAGAGATATGGTCGATAAATGAATGACAATCAAGTGAAGACTGGCCTACCATGTCTTTCCCTTTTTAATTTCTATTTTTTGTTTTTTTTTCACAACTTGATTGTTGTGAAATAAGCCCCCATTCCTGTGAGCAAGAACACCTTAATACCTGTTTTTGCAACGACACATTTTTTGTTTAATGCATTTATATACAAAAAATCTTTGATACTCGATTTGATTCCTTCCGTGAAATTTGGCGATGACTATAAGTTATATTACATTGAATTTGATATATATATATACGTGATACCGTTAACAATTTCAATCCCGACTTACATGTAATTTTGGTTTTATTTGACAATTGCTTGATGACTAAACAAAAGCTCAGACTCACTATTGGAGAGATTACTATCAAACACAATAATGTTGAATCTAACACAACATGTTCTACTTGGAAATAAAAAAGAGAAATAAAGTCACTGAGCTTTCGTGGGAAAAATATGTTACAAAATATCTAGTGAATCTCTATACAAATACCACTTTTGCCTTTTTTCAATAATATTGTACTAGTTGTAAAAAAAATCGCCTACATGATGTGTAGATACATTATTACACCTATATTAACAACGAAAAAAGATTCACGGCAATTGTGTATGTATAAACTATAATAGTAGCAACAGATAAAAGATTTATGGTAATTGTGTAAGTGTAAACTACAATAATTGTTTTGATTTCAACTATAATTGTGTAAGTATAAACTACAATAGTTGCTCTCATTTCAAGAAAACAAACCAGAAACAGAAGCAGATTCATAATTTAAATTTCATGAGTTCAACCTCTTGAGATATTTAATATTAAACTCATTATATTTTAAAGTTATAGGTTCATGTCTACTATTTATTATAATTTTAATAAATTTTTACACATAAATAAATATATGCTTTACATAAAAAATTACGAATTCAATTAAAGCGAAATAAGATAATACGTTCACACAACTATTATTGATCATGCATCAAACCATATTAAATTTTTCTATCCTCCCTAACGAGAAGTATATTCCTTTTATCTCCCACAAAAGATTACCTAAAAAGGACCAAAGAAAGTAAAAGGTAAGAGATTTCTCGTAGCATGGAGTGGATGGACAAGATTAGTAGTGTAACGTGTCTAACGCTTGTTCTCATGTTGTTTCCACTAATTCTTTCACAGAAGTTGTTGGTTCACTTCACTATTATAAAACATGATGATAACCTGACGGAAAGAATCATTCTTTTCCCTTTGTTTTTTTTATTCTTGAATTTTCACAATGGCGCTTCAGCTTCAGCTGCAACCAACTGTGACAAATGGAGTCTTTCAGAACCCTTCTGCAATTAGACCTTTCAGGAATGGAAAAAAAGTTTCTTTTAAAGCACAAGCCACTCCTACAAGAACCCAGGTACACTCTCTGCTGTCAAATCCCATTCTTGATTCTTTATTTTTTTAATTTTTTTTAACAAATTTGAAGATTGAATCTTGTTGCAGAGGATAATGGAGGGAATTGTAGTTAGTGGAGAGGTTGGTGGCGCTGGTGGTGCATACTCATATAGTGCATTGAAAAGATTGGACCAGCTATTGTCTAAAATTTGCTCTGCTTCAGCAGGTATAAACAAACAGATACTCACTCCCTTTCAATTTGTTTGCTTGGTTTTGACTTAACATGAAGCGTAAGAAAGTAAAGAATATTTTTGAATCTTGTGATCTTAAACTAAATATATTTAGAATGTATCAAAAGAAAATGAATTTTCTTTTTGAATGGACAGGAAAGGAAAGTAAGACAAATAAATTCAAACAACTATACTTGTTCCATAGTCTATTTGTTGATAGGGTATTCCTGCACCAAGAATTGATATTCAAAGAACTACACTTGTTCCATACTTGTTATAACTATACTTGTTCCATAGTCTATTTGTCTTTAATTTCTTATTTGTAGTTGTTGAAGAACCCCAGAAAGTTGTTTCCTCTGTCCCCGGATCAGTCAAAGATTCTGAGCATGTTGGAAATTCGGAGGAAGTGTTTGATGTCATCGTTTGTGGAGGTACTTTGGGAATCTTCATTGCCACAGCATTAAGTTCCAAAGGTCTTCGAGTTGGAGTTGTGGAAAGGAATGTTTTAAAAGGGGTATTGTATTAAACTCCCCTGCTTTGGTGGGATTCAGTTTTGCTATTCAGAACTAGTCATTTGCATAGGAGTCCAATAATGCTTGACTTCTGGGAAATTGATGAACAGAGGGAGCAAGAGTGGAACATATCAAGGAAAGAGCTACTGGAACTTGTTGAAGTTGGCGTTTTAACTGAAGATGACATTGAAGAGGCTACTGCTGCCAGTTTCAACCCTGTATGTTCTTTATCCTAGAATTTGTTCTATATGCCAATGAAGAGTCTTTATCATTGTCCTGATCCTGAAAGCAATGGTAGCCATAATTAGTCTTTACTCTTTACAAATAACAAGATCATTTAATAGGTATTTGAACTGCTCTTGCTTTGTGAATAACTGTGTACCTTGATATTGTCTTAGAATAACACTAAGTCTTGGGCATAAAGTAACCCGAATTCTGGTAATAATGACTTCTCCTATCCAGTGTGTACCTACCACTTCTTGTTTGGAATGCCGATAGAGAACACATTTTCTTTCTTTTGGCGAATGGACTTGGGATGAGGATATATAGAGCAAAAGAGGCAAAGTTAAACATCTCACCGATACTGTTACCCAAGTGTATAATTTTGAAATGACTTTTGGGATCTGCCTCCTGCTGAGGGTCCTCTACTGTTTTCTAACGCATCGTTACTTTATCTCTTTTGATTTCTGAGTCACTTTGCAGAATAGATGTGGATTTGAAGGGAAGGGAGACATATGGGTCCAGGGCATTCTCAATCTTGGTGTTTCGTAAGTCTGTTTTCCATACCTTGTCCCCTCTGGAATCTGGGTGCAGCCAAAGTTCACAACTTTTAAGTTTTTTGTGTTTGCTACTATAAGAACGTCAAAATCCCTCTTCTTCTTTTTTCTGTTTGGAAACACAATGAGTTATGCAGCTATATTGTTGTCATCCGGGTGCATCCTTCAATATCCAACTATCCAATCCTCTTGAAAGATGTAATAAATACTATTCTTTCACTGAGCAGAAGCAGGATCAGAACAAACTGCTAATTAAGAAGCGAAAAAGGCAGGCCGTACACACAAGAACCTGATAGCATCATACTGATGAAAGCAGCCAATTAGGTTTAATTAGCATAATGTTTTGAACCTCAATGGTGGAAAACCACAGATATAGCCTTTTTCTAAAGATATGTAGGCAGTGTATAAGCAAATGTATCAACATAATAGGTCCTGCCTTGCTTAGGTTTCCCACCTCACTTCCCATATTAGGGTCTCAATGGAAGAAAATAGATGGTGATGATTTATATAACCGACCCCAACTAGCTTGGGCTTGCAGAATAGTAATCAATATTATTGTTGTTTTCCATATTCTCCATGTTATGGAAAAGTCAGTTATGTTCAACTATCAATGAAGTGAAGTACTTCTATGCTGCATCTGAACATTATTTAAGTTTTAAATAATTATAGTTTAGATGGTATTTCACTAACATATATTTTTATTAACTTTTTAAAAGAACGTGGTTCAAGAACTTATTTGTTGCTTATAATTTCTATGTTTTTGTGAAACCCAGCTCAAAGTCTTAATGTTCTTTTATACTATCCGTTCGCAGGCCAGTAAAGCTTGTGGAGATTGTGAAAGACCGTTTTGATTCCCTTGGAGGTGTCACGTTTGAAGGTTACAGCGTCTCTAACATATCCGTGTATCAGGATGCAACAGTATGCTTACTTACTCATAAATGTGGCTATTTAAGGATGCACTTTATCACTTAGGCAGCATCCTAGGTTAGGCTAGAAAGCAATGAATTTCCTTATTTGATTTCTAATTTGGGCATTGGCTTTTCCTTTGATTGACTTTATGCTTAACCTCAAATGACCTTTGTTCAATTTGGCCAACCTAACAATGACCAGAATGAGGTTGAAAGGACTGAAATCCTAAACACAATTACACAATATTTCAAATAACAAAATCACAAAACTCTTGAATTCTTTCGTAGAGAAAAACTTGGAAGTAGTACTAAAGTCACAAAAGGTTATGAAGATGATCTGAGGGGTGGGATGATATTTGGGTTTCTTTCACTGAAAAGGTTTTGCATTACCATCAAAAGAATACTGTCAATTATCTTTTTGCTATAATTTAATTCATAGTAGATGAGTAAAGTTTATCCAGATATTGCTTGTATTTTTCTTTTTATAGGTCTTGCAACTAAAGGAGGGAAAGACTTTATTCTCACGTCTTATCATTGATGCAATGGGGAATTTTTCTCCCATTGTAAAGCAGGTGCAGAATCTTTTCTTAAAGCATACAACTATTATCTGTTTCTTTCTGTGAAAAAATGATTTTGGTATCATGCGATGTAAAGGTCAGGAGAGGTAGGTCCCATTTAAGGGCTGGTTATGTTACATCACAATGATAGTTAGGTTGGAAGATAGTAAATAAAAGATCTCTCTTATTACATCACTTAATTCCCCCAAAAATATCATGCATTCAAGGATTACTTGGACCTCGTAATCCTTACTCCAACACTTTTGATATAAGTCTTCTCTATTTCACTTACTTAATTCCTCTTTGGATTATTTTATTAGTTCATTTCCTAATATCTTGAACTGGCTCTTATGATTGAAAATTGCTTTAGATTAGATGTGGAAGGAAACCAGATGGTATGTGCCTTGTCGTTGGAACTTGCTGCCGTGGTTTTAAGGAGAACTCTACAAGTGATGTCATATTTAGCAGTGCTACCGCAAAGGAAGTTGGCCAGTCACTAGTCCAATATTTCTGGGAGGTAAAACGATTTCTTGGAAAGCATGCAATTGAATTGCTAAGATGCTTTAATTAATCATGCACATCATAGTCTGGAATACTTTTGTGCTTAGCCAATAAGGCAATAACAACGCTCCCATGATCTTCAGGCATTTCCTGCTGGCTCGGGTCCCATAGACCGAACCACTTATATGTTCACTTATGTTGATCCTCAACCCGGATCTCCACAGCTGGAAGAGTTACTAGAAGATTACTGGGATTTGATGCCAAAGTATCAGGTAACCTTTGGAGTATGCTATTTGGGGCTTATGTTTGGCATACTTCTGTTTTCCCCTTTTTCTTCTGGGAGCTGTATCTTGTCGCTGTTCCTTGCTATTGATCTTATTTGGAGGTCCCTGAAAGATCTGAAGCCAGTTAAAAACATCTTCCAAGGGACTCATTGCTTTTGTTGTTCGGATTAACTTTGTAGGTCCGGTGCTTTAGATTATTAACAGTAACTGCTATCTTGTTGTATAAAATTGTCATTCTCCCAAGTGTATCTATTCAACCTCTAATTTCTTCCATTTTTAATTTATAGGGCGTGTCTTTCGACGATCTGGAGATCTTGAGGATAATATTTGGCATTTTCCCAACATATAGAGACAGGTAACCATTAACTTTAAGGTTTGTGCTTAGGCCTTGATTTATATCCATCAGATGCTATTGTTGTTTCACTTGCCACCTAACTTCATTGTTTTTTCCATGGATATTTGAATAACTGAAGCATCCTTAAATATATATATAACACCTTGCATTTGATACATGGCTTTTTGTGTATTATAAGTCGAGTTATTATCAAAAACTTCTCACTTTTCTTTTTACTATTTCTGATAATTCTGTCCCTTTCATTTTGATGGCAGTCCATTGCCAGCAGCGTTTGATCGTATTTTACAGGTTTTTCATCAAACCCTTTAAAGGCATGAAACATTCCAGTTACATATCAATAGAATACATGAGTTTGAATGTCTGCAGTTTGGGGATGCTAGTGGCATACAGTCACCAGTTTCTTTTGGTGGTTTTGGGAGCTTGACTAGGCACCTGGGGAGATTGACTACTGGTAAAAGTTCATCTGATTTCCATCTATAACATCTTGCTAATACATGAAACCTTCTTTCAAGACGAAAAGACTAATGACATTCATGTTAACCAGCTTACCTCTCTTAGATATTTGACTAGTTTACTTTAAAATGTGTTAGATTTTTTAAATGGACGTAAATATTAGGCTCCCGCTAAAAGAAAATTACGATTGCAGATTTCTATTAATGTTGCTTAATTCTGATCATTACATCCTTTAACTGTTATCTGGCCTTCCCCTCCTTAACTTTGACCTGCAAAGAGCTTCTGCGGAGCTATTTTCCCACTTGGAAAAAATGTGGCTTCTGGTGCACTGATTATTTTTGGTCTTTTTCTTTGGGGACAAGGTATATATGAGGCACTTGAAGGCAATTTTCTAGACTCTAAAAGTTTGTCAATGTTGAATCCTTACATGGTGAGTTCTCAGCTGGTACATAAGCTCTTGATTAACTCAACTATCACCACACTTATGTATTATGTTCTGCAGCCGAACTTGAGCTCTTCCTGGTTATTTCAAAGGGCAATGTCAGCAAAGAAACAGTCCAACGTTCCACCAGATTTTATCAATGAACTTCTTTTTGCCAATTTCATAAGTATGCAGGTACGTCATCATCATCTTATAAGGAGTTCAAATGCCTTTACATTTTCAGTATAGGATTTTGAGTTCTTTACTCTTTTCTTGTTGTCATCTATTTGCAGAAACTAGGGGATCCTGTCTTGAGACCTTTTCTTCAGGTGAACTATCTTATTGTGGTATACAGTTTCTGTATCTAGTCTAGAACTAATATCCTTTCATCTTAATTGATATAGGATGTTATACAGTTTGGGCCTCTTGTGAAAACACTAGGCCTCATAACGTTAACGAGACCTCAGATTATTCCATCAATATTCAAGCAGGTAAATATTGGCTGCCTTTTTTTATCACTCAATTTTGCACCCCTCACCAAGGAGCAAGGAATTGCTCTTTTTCTTCTATTGTAAATATCATATCATATCCTTCTAAATGTGAATTTTTGGGGGCATTTGCACAAATAGCTACTTTTTTTAGTGCACTATTTAAATTATGTTTCCGTTAGTCCAATGGGCTAAATTTGGGCAAAAAAGAAAGACTACACCAACTAGTTTTAAAGGAAAATTTTAGCCCACTGTGCTTACAGAATACAATTTAAAGGGTAGCCTCAAAAGAAATTTCTAATGGCAACAGGCACCATCTTATGCATTGGAGTTAAAAAGAACAGACAATATTTCATTTCTCTGTTTTTAGTCTCCTGAGAAGTACTGTTACGTTTCACAAAAAAACTATAAAACATAACCAGTGGTGAACTTCCTTCTAGTTACTGCCTTTGAGTATCATAGCCTCTGAACCTCACAGTTGCGAAAGACGTAGAATTCTGTCATCCAAAAGATCAATACGAGTAACTTCATTCTGAAAATTGTACAATTCTAATATTTCTAGATGTGTTAATGTTGTGTTGCATATTATTGAGGAAAACTAAACACCAGATGATTTTTCAGGTTGGAATTCCTGTGCTTCTTGAATGGTTTGGACATTTTATCATGCTGGGATACTATACATTTCTCTCTACCTTCCTCGGCCCTACTATTAGGTAATAAGCTTTCGTAATACATAGTTCTATTTCTTGTGTGATATTTGACAGTAAGCACTTTGATTTCCAATTGCATTGTAACTAGCCATCACCTGACAATTATCATTCTATGTTAGGCCATTGATTGAATCATTTCCAGCTAGGATGAGATACGAATGGAAACGCGGACTTGAAGCTTGGCAATATGGAGCTGGTTTAGACTACAAACTGAGTCCCTCTGAAACTCACGAGACGGCTAAAAGATCAGATCCTAGTAAAGAAACTTTTAGTACTAACAGCCTAAAATGAAATTTCCTAGTACATTATTAGCTGCAGTAAAGAGTATGAATGTATATGCTATAATAACCAGCTGCAGTAGCCAGTGATTCAATTCTCACATTACCTTTATTTCAGTAAATACCATCATTTTTTTTTTTTGCCTACTTGTTTACTGAGTTTTGTTGTGTTTTCTGAAATATGTCACCTAACTATTGTCATTTCAGTATCAGGTCACTCAAATAATTTAAACTATATTTCTGATAGATTATTAATTTTAGATTAAATTAGTTGAGTTATTTTGTAGATGAAATAGAAATAGTTAGGTTTCTTTAGTAAGTGAATGGAAATAATTGGGTGATTTTCTGTTACAAATAAACTCAAAGTACTGAACTATTTGAGATACTTATCATTAATGGAGCTAATTTTTGTGTCATAAAATAAAATTAAGTGATTTTTTCAATGATAGAAACTTCACTTGAGTGATACTTTCTGCGTTCACTTTTATTTGTCACTAATTTTTAAAATAAATTACATCATTTTTATTTGTCATTTTTAACATATCAATAAAAAATAATAATTTTTTTCTATGTTTTATCCTCAACATTAAATACTTATTTTTTAAATTATTTTTCAAGATATCATTTAATAGTGAATAATTTAATAAAATATATAAATAATTATTTTTGGAATGGATATGTCAAATTAAACTGTGATGAGTAGAAGTAAACAGAGGTAAAGGAAGAAATAACTCTCAAATTTAAACACCATAAATTAATGTGGCACAACCTTGTTTGACCCCATCTTATTTTACTCCTCACTTTGTCTATTACATGTTTTTCAAAAAAAAAAACTTATTTATATTTTGAAAGAAAAATAAATTTAAAGGTAAATGACAACTATAATATTTACAAGTCTCCTCTTGAACATTCCAGAAAATTAAACTCTCCAGAAACTTGTAGACCATTCACAGGATCCTTCTTGAATTATTATCCTTTGCCTTTTGCTTCAACATCTATATAAACTCCAACTCTGCAATTCCATTAATCATCATAACAAAAATCCTTCACATTCTTAAGCTGCTCTACTTACCATCATCAAATCAAAAAAAATAAATGGCAAAATCAAATGTTGGTGTTATGAGTTTTCTTGTCTTAGCAACGATTCTAGCCATTCTTCCATCAAAAACCCAAGCTTTAATGCCATACACACGCCCATTCTTCGACTTAATGTTCCCACAAGAAGACCCATTTAAGATTCTTGAACAAACCCCACTTACAATTCCTAAAGGTATTGATCAATCAATGGCCTTATTAGCTCGTTCAGATTGGAAAGAAACATCGAAAGAACACATAATATCACTTGACATTCCTGGGATGAAAAAGGAAGATATCAAGATCGAGGTTGAAGAAAACAGAGTATTGAGAATTAGCGGAGAGAGAAAAACAGAGATGGAGAATATTGAAGGTGAGAAATGGCATAGAGTTGAGAGAACTTCTGGAAAGTTCTGGAGACAGTTTAAGCTTCCAAGGAATGTTGATTTGGAACGTATTAAAGCTAATTTGGAAAATGGGGTGTTGAAGATTACTGTACCAAAATTGGCTGAAGAAGAGAAGAAACAGAGTAAAGTGATTAGTATTTCTGAAGAAGTAAATGGTGCTGGTGGTGAAGATATTAAAGCTACAATGTGATTATTTTTCATAATCATCATTTGTTTTTGTTTTTGTTTTAATCATGTTGGTTGTTTTGAGTTACTGTTGAGGTTGGGTTAATTAACGTTCTGTAATTAAGCTACAGATGAAGATTATGATAATTGTAAGAGTCTCTGCTTGTCTTATCAATTAGTCTGTGATTAAGAAAATACTTGATACTCCATGATTTACTATTTGTTCGTTTCTCAGAGAAAAAAGCAATAGTCTTAATTGGTATTTTGGGCCTAAATTATTGAAGTATTAGTTGCAGGAAGGGATTCCGAAGCGAGCGAGTCTAAAATCCTACTAGAAGAGAAGTAGGCACGATTTTCTGTTACAATGTCAGCGTTGGCAAGCCGCTGATTTGTCTCAATTAAGCTTTTAATAACGGAGAAAGATTTTATTTGAATTTAGGGGATTTCTCTATAAAGAATAAGGGAGAAGATCTACAACCTAGCAAACTAATCTTCTTTTTACTAGCATTTTTCTATAATCTGGATCGGTTAAAATTAAAATTAAATTAATATAATTGGTTTTTAAATTTCTAAAATTAAATTTGATTTAATTTGGATTGGTTAAAATTAAAATTAAATTAATTTAATTGGTTTTTAAATGGCATAATACATATATTAGACCCTAAACTTGGCTTCAAATTTTAACTTTGACCTCCAACTTTCATAGTGTACAAATAGACACTTTAACTATCCAGTTTTTTAATAAATAAACACGCGATTTTTGGATCAAAGAGCGTGAAATGCAATCGCATCCACGTGTATTAGTGAGCCACTCAATGACTGCCAACTAATTAAACATTTTACATGTCAATTTTAGAACTAAAAAATAAATAAATTAATTTCAATTAATATAGAAGGGTTAAAACATTCCATCTGTTCATTACACCTACACAATTCAAAATCATCTCAAAGTGAAAACCCTAGGTCAGCAAGTGAATCAAAATTTGGGAATCAAAGGGGGAAAATCGTTCAAGATTTTTGGGGAAGCTGATGTTCATCTGTTCAGGTATGCCTCAAATTGCCTTTTTGAAAGTTTATCTTTGATACAAAGTTGAATCTTTTTGTCACCATTAATGTAAAATAGTTATTTTCTTACAGCTTTATACATATGGGTCATATTATAGCTATTTTTCACCATGGAGGTCGCATTTATAAAGGTCAATATGTGTCGAAATTGGGAAACATCGTATTTAGCATAGATAAGGACCACTTCAGTTTGACCGAACTGAAATCGTATGCAAAAGACATTGGATATGATGAAGTTGATGCTTTTTTTACTGAAGACCCTATTACCCATAATTTTGTCAAGTTAGAAAGTGACAACCAACTATATAACTTTGTTAAAGATTTGTGGAGTGGGTCATTTTTTAAGTTGTTTTTGAAGCATGTGACTGTTAAAGAAGGGGGCTCCACTGCTACACCTACTTTGGGACCATTTTCTGTTGAAAATAATAATCAAGAATTGGGAAATTGCTCTAGGGTTTCACACACTGAACATGGTATAAATGGGGAAGGTGAAGTTGAACAACCATTAGATGAAGAAAATGATGATTCTCTTAACTTTGAAGATGATGACTTAGATGATGATAATGAAGTTGATGAAGAATTGAGAGCTTTTAGAGAAAAACTTAGGGAAGACAAAAAAAATGAAGTTGCAAAGCAAAAAAAGAGAACTAAAACTCTCTCAAAGGATCAAGGTGTTGAGCTTGGAGAAGTTGGCATAGATAAGGGATTTGAGAATATCTTCACCAATAAGGCAGCCAAATTTAATGGGAAATTGGGAGGTGATGAAGTGTTTATTGATTCATCAGATGAACCAAGTGAAGATAGTGATGATGAGCTAGATGTTCTAGCACAACCAGGTGTTGATTTACCTTCAAGAAGAAAAAGCAACAAATTGAGGTATGATTCTTCTTCATCCGTTTCTTTCTTTGAGTTGGGTATGATCTTTGAGAGTGCAACTCAATTTAGAAAGGCTGTTGCTGATTATGCTGTTCAACATAAAGTTCAGTTAAGGCTTAAGCCCAATGAACCTCATAGAGTTAGGGTAAAATGTGAAGGGAAGTGTAAATGGGAAATCTTTGCAAGCTTGGATAAAGATTCTGGAAATTTTTTTGTGAAGAAATACTATCCTGCTCATAGATGTATTTCAAAGAATAAGAACAGGTTGTGCACAGCCAAATATGTGGAAATGAAGATGAGGGATAGAATAATATCTCAACCTGACATGAGAGTTCATAAGCTTCAAGAGACACTAAAAAAAGAATGGGGCTTAAAAGTGGGAAGATCAATATGTTGCAGTGCAAAAATGAATGTTATTGCCAAGTTCTTGGGTGATTGGAAGCTTGAGTTTTCAAGGTTGTTAGACTATGCTGATATGATTAAGAGTACAAATC
>JAJOOS010002203.1:0-22558 GCA_029582725.1 Solanum chiquidenum
GCTGTTGCGATACTAAACTTTCATAAGGACCTATTACCTCCCTAGACTACTTAATACCGTATTTTTTACCCCCTGAACTATTTAATAGTGTATTTTAAAGGTATATATGTGCCCACGTGGACACATTACTATTTATAATTTTGCATTATTTTTTATGTCCACGTGGATAAATATATATATTTAAAATACGGTATTAAATAGTCTAGGGAGGTAATAGGTCCTCATGAAAGTTTAGTATCGCAACAGCAAATCCGACCAAAGTTGGGGTATTTTTCAGACCCTTATCCCTATATATTACTATAAGTGAGAACAAAAAAAGTTAAAAGTTGAATTACGATTTTATACCTATTATAAATTAAAATGTTATAAAATCTTTAATTATTTAATTAAATATTAAATTGTATCATTTTAATTTAAATGTTAATGACTTTTGTACTTCCTTAGATTAATTCCTAATTAAAATCTCTAATTTAATAATATTTATCATCTATAATCTATATGTATATTTAATTTAATCATCATATCATATATATATACCCTTCATTATATTAAAAGGTTATAAATTATATAATTAATTAAATAGTAAAAATAAAATTATAACATTCACCCAATGCTTAATAACATGTTTCAAGTTCAAAAACAAAATTCTACATGTTTAGATAAACAAAACGTCAAAACATTTCAAATTCTTCACTACGTCAGAAACAATGAATATTTAACGGAGGTTGCTTTTTTAAATGTCGTCATACTAAATGTTAATAATAGCTAAAATAATGATAGGAAATAATAATTTCACTCATTTTACAAGCTTTTCAAAAATTAGTTTGTACATTTTCGGAATGATTATAAATAAGGCATATAATTTAATAAAATAATTGCCCTAAAAACTTGCAGTAGCTTATGACTTTATATGATTTTCTATATCACTAATATTACAAGTTCAAAAATACTTTAAAGAAATAAAAATGATTTTAGAAAGAGTCTTTTTCACTACCCAATTAACTACACATACGTACAATGTATGTTATTTATTTATATCATTTATTAAATTAATAAATTTATATTATGTTGAGCTCGTAGTTATAAATTTTTTACAGAAATCGAAGAGTTGGCATTTTATTAGTCAATACAGATTATTATATTTGTCAATTTCCTCCATATATCAACTCACACTTTTGTTATTCTTTTACTCAACATACTTCCTTATTTATGTTTAGGTAAATATATTCTACTGATTTTTTCTTCTCTTCCTCTTATTACAATTTTACATTTTTCATTCCAATTTATTGATACTATTTTTCCTAATTTTGTCTTTCCCTTTTTAATAGAAATTGTGTGCAATCCATATTATAATGCAAAAAGAAAATTGACTTTATAGTGTTTTAAAAAATATTGATATAATTGTTATGCATTTCAAGTTTTCTTTATATATACACTATTAAATGTTGATGTATAGATTGAAAGTTTCTCAATGAATTGCAAGGATTATTGTGAGATATGATTGGTTAAACTCATTAGAAATACATATTCTTATTATGCTTATAGTTTGAAATTTGAGGGTATCTGTTTTGATTTCTTATCTTATACATGTTTTCCAATTAATATTGCAATCAAAGTTTTTAAAAAAAAATTATACATACATTTATAACTATAGACATATATTATGCAATCATATAATATGGGATATACATGCAACACACGTGTCTAGATACTCCTACTATTAAAAGTAGGAAGCTCAAAAATGCAAAGTTGAATTACCATTTTTCCCTTCACCAAATCAATTTTTTATTAAATATCTGATAAAATCATAATATTTTAATTACATAATTTTCCTTAATTATTTTTATATGTTAAAAGCTCTTACATCTTCTCTGAACTATTGTTCATTGTACCTTCCACTTTTAATATTATTTATCCCTATCTTTTCACATGCTCTGCATTCTTTTTATAGAGTCGATAATTCACCATGGAGTTTTATCCACATTTGAATTTCTTTCTTAATATTTGCATTTCATCGTTTCATTTTCTTTATGCTAAGTTTTATCTATTGGTTTTAATCTTTTCTCGCAGGTAACAAAAGATATTTTAGAAGATTATTCCAAGAAATTGTGAAAAATCTTTGCTTGCTTGTTCTCAGTTTCCTCCATTTCGCTTTTTTTCCAAATTTTTTTTATTAATTTTTGACTTTTTAAATTATGAATTTATGATATTCAATTAATTTTTTTCTTAGCACCATCAACAAGAAGATAAGATTTATGATGTTGTTTTGTTAGTTTAGTTGTCTTTACTGTTTTTTTGAAATTATATTATAACTATCAGTACTAAGTTTAAACCGCACTTTATCATGTCCAAATATCAGATATCCCTTTAAAAATATATAAAAATAACAAGTAAGCATGATTTCTCATGTAGGCAATTAAAAATATCCCAATTACTTTTACTTTTTCATCAATTAATTATTGTTTTGACCTTCGTTTGGATTTGTGGCCAGAAAATTTGATTGCCTTACTATTGCTGTTGTTATTATTTGTATTGACAGGAATGTAACTAGAAGTCTGCTGAATTAAATAGTTTTTATGCAAAACAGTACTATTCCTTCGAATGAAAAAATAAAAAACAAAAAAAGGCATAGAAGAATGGTAAGCAAAAGAAGGACCCACATCTCAAAAAAGATTGTTGAATTTCCTAATAAATTGACTACTAAGCAGAAGATACAAAAATTATATATATATATATATGAAGAATCTTATTTATATTTTAATTAATAAGCTATTTTTTCATTACTTATAAGATATAATAATCTAAAAGTCTTTATTATTACTCCAATCTTTCAACTGTTCTATTAAAAGTCATTATTATTACTCTAATCTTTCAACAGTTCTATTACTAACTAATGAGGAGAAGCCCAAAACGTACTATCATAACTATTCAAACTTTTCATAGTTAACAATGCTAAAAATAAAATAAAATTTAAAAGTCACTATACATATTAGTATAAATATATCTCATGTTTCTTTTTTTTTTCCTTCCAAATTCAGAATTAACATTTCAATTTTCTTTGTTTATTCTCAAGATTTTTAGTTGTGCTTATGTGTTATAGGTTCTTTTCTTTAACTATATATATAAATATATTATTTTTAAAAAAATGTTACAAATATTAGATTCTAGGCTATATTAGTATAAATAAAAATGATATTAAAAGAGGATGTCTTATCTAATGATATTGTAACGACCGGGTTCCGTCGTTATAGAAAAACAACGTGGAAAAATTTTGGGTCGGAAAACTTTTTCGTAGTAACTTGGAATTTCCCAACCTAGTCTAGATTTGGATGAAATCGGAGTCATTAACATCTAGGGAAATCAGGTAACAATTGGGTGATATAATTATGAATTTGATCACATGAGTAGATATATAAGTCGTTAAGGAACCCGTACAACTTTACGGAATTGAATTCGGGAGAGTAGAACTCTCGAAATTGATCTTAGCGTGAATGAGTAGTTTCTGAGTGTTGTTGGTTGAAGGTGTGTTATGAAATGAGGTCTTGGAATTCTTAATTTTTCTCACTGGGTCTGTGCAAGCCGCTGAGGTGGGATTTCTGCCGCCAGGGCGGGGCCGCTATAGCGGAGTGAGTGCCACTATGACGAGGCAAACGCCACTTAAAGTAAAAAATAAACTCCAAATATGTTTTATTCTGCAATTTTCAAACTTGAGAGCTAAGGAAGGAACCCAGGGGTTTTGTTGATAGTTTTTCACTATTCTTGAGGCTAAAGGTAAGGTATTAACTCCCCAAATCCATTTTTCGATCAGTAGAACGTAATCAAATGGGTAATTATCGATGGGAAAAGGTTTTGAGCTGGGAATTATAGTGGAAAAAACCCTAATCTGGGTATGAGGATCATGGGTATGATCTAGTGTTGATGGAATTGTTACTAGTTCAGGTAATTAGTTATTGTTAATTGATTCCCGTGTTATATTGATCGTTTGTAGACCAAGAACAAGCGGAACGAATCCGAAAAGGGAAGAATCAAGTTTCTTAGGGGATTCAAGCTTATTTCGAGGTAGGTGATGATTGTGATTTCATAATTGTGTGATATATATTTGTTCTTGCTTCATTATAATACGTGTATGTATGCGAATGTTGCACTATTTATCACACTAGTTGTAAATGAAATAGATGAATGATGAATGCCATGAATCATAACTTGATTGTATGATTATGAGAATATACTTGTGATTGTGGCTTGTTGAATGGATCGGGTGTTGCATTCCGACACACTAATTTGGATCGGTTGCCACGTTCCGGCATAATATGGGATCAGTTGCCACGTTTCGGCATAAACATTGGATATGGTACCACGTTCTAGTATACTAACTATTTGGGTTTGGGTTCCATGAGAGGACCAATGAGTTGACAGAATTGTGTATTTTGAGAAATGCAAAATTGTACGTTCTTCGTAAATGATGATGATATTGTATATGTTCGGTGTATGCATGTTATTATTATGTTGTATTGACTTATATATGTTGCACTTAGTGGGATAGCTGCGTGATCCTACCATTACACTGTGGTTGTGTACTGATACTACACTTGTTTTTTCTTTGTTGAGTACATGGCATCTTCAGGCGGCTATTGACAGACCTCGCTTAGAAGACCATTGATCGTCGATCGAATTCAAGGCTGAGCCAGTTCTTCCAGGATGCCATGAGTTCTCTTTCTATCTATGTCCACATTTCGGACTTGTACTTTCTAGTTAGTTATTAGTTCATTAGTTTGGGGTTGTAACCCTTCTTGTTTAGACTTATGGATCTTGTTAGAGTTTTGGTACATTGACTTTCAGGTTCTAGGCATTTACTTCCGCATATGATTTAGTTGTTAGACTTTTGGAGTTTATGGGAACTCTATTTTCTTTCCTTAGCATTTAAACCTACTTCCGTATAGTTAGTATTAATGTTTCTCCCACTAGAGGGTTAGTATGGGTGCCAATCACGATGGTCTGGGTCGTGACAAAGTTGGTATCAGAGCCTAGTTTCATTGATCTCGATGTACCCAAACGAGTCTAGTAGAGTCTTGCAGAACGGTATAGAGACGTCTGTACTTTTCTTCGAGGGGCTATAGGACTTTAGGAAATCTCTCTGTTTTCTCTTGTCTCCTTCGTGCTATAACTTGATTCCAATTGGTATATGTCGATTCGAATTGGTATCTAACCCCCTTCACTCTTCTGTCCGCAGATGGTTAACACTAGATTTAACGGCGGTCAATGCTCGAGCTGAGGAATCTACAGCGAGAAGTCGCCGTCGAGGTAGGGGGTAGAGAAAGAGCTAGGGGTAGAGGCTAAGGAAGAGTGGCACCTACTAGGGATGGAGTATTGATAAAAAATGCTCCCAGAAATGAGGCCCCTCTCGTGCATCATGAAGAGATAGATGAGAATATTGAGGTTGAAAATGTTGAGGAGGTTGGACAAGAGGAAGAGGTGCAGGCTGAGACAACATGCATTCCTCACATCGACCCAGTGTTAGCTCAGCAAATCATGTCATTCCTGAAAGAGTTAGTTGGTCCTGGAGTGCTTCCTTCTGTTCAAGTAACTCATGCTCCCGCCAATCCTCCTATTGCTATCACTGTCCCTAAGGTGGGTGGAACTGGAGGTAATGATGCTTTCTTTCGTCCTTTGTCTATTATGACTGGTAATGAGCATGACATGTTGACTAAGTTCTTGAAGTTGAAACAGCCAGTGTTCCATGGTTCTGACAGTGGGGATGCAAATGAGTTCATCCTAGATTGCTCTGAGAGGCTTCATAAGTCGGATATTGCTGATCAACATGGGGTTGAGTTCGTGACTTTTCAACTTCAGGTAAGGCTAAGCAGTGGTGGAGGGCTTATATGGAATGCAAATCTTCAGTTTTACCTCCACTTACTTGGACCCAATTTCATGCTCTATTTTTGGAGAAATATGTGCCTATGACTTTGAGAGACCATAAGAAGGATGATTTCATGGCTTTGGAACAAGGTGGTATGTCTGTGGCTACTTATGAGGCCAAGTTTCATGCCTTGTCTAGATATGCTACGTAATTGGTGACTACTGAGGAAGAGGGGATTCGTTTATTTATTAAGGGACTAAATTCTGAGTTACAGTTATTATCTGTTCACATGACCTCTGCAGGGATAAGCTTTAATGAAGTAACAGACTTTGTTAAGAAAGTGAAGGAGGTGAGGCGAGACGGTCAGGCCAAGGCATTGGCAAAGAAAGCCAAAAATTTAGGTAATTTTTAGGGATCTTACTCCAGAGGTTCAGGGAGGCCAACGTTTGCAGCTAAGCCAATTCAGTCTGCTATGCCCACCTCTACAGGTAATTACTCTGGGTAGCCAGGGACTCACACCTCCGACGGGCAGCAAACCATCTTTTGATCATACGTGCTATAATTATGGAGAACCTGGGAATATGAGGAAAGATTGTCCCCACCCACGCGTGTTGGAATATGTGCAGTAGCAAACTAGAGCAGTGGTACCCACGGGAATGGTAATAATGGTCGAGGACGTCCACAAGGTGGACGAGGAGATAATTAGAGAGGTCGCAGAGGTATGGGAAATGGTAATGCAGGCAAAGGTATAGTGCAACCAGGCGGGGAAGTCGCCCTTCATGATGATAGGGCTCAGTGTTACACTTTTTCGGGCAAGAATTAGACAGAGGCGTCTGGAGCAGTAATCACGGGTACTATTCTTGTCTGTGACCAGATGGCTAATGTGTTATTTGATCCGGGTTCTACTTATTCTTATGTGTCCGTGCGATTTTCCACAACATTTTCTATGCTTTGTGATATACTTGATGCCCTCATCCATGTTTCTACCCCAGTTGGAAAGTCTGTCATAGTCACCCATGTCTATCGTGCTTATCTTATTTTGTTTATGTGTTTTCAGACTTGGGTTGATTTGGTGATTTTAGATATGACTGACTTTGATATAATCTTAGGCATGACTTGGTTGTCCCTCTATTATGCTGTGCTTAATTGTAACACTCAGTCTGTAACTCTAGAAATTCTGGAAAGGGAAAAGTTAGAGTGAGAAGGGGTGTACAAGCCTATGAAAGCTAATATCATATCCTTCATTCGGGCTATGAAACTGGTAGGGTAGGGTTGTTTGGCTTATTTGGCTCATATCCGGGATGTTGAGGTTGAGTCTCCATCTATTGAGTATATTCATGTGGGGTTAGAATTTAAAGAAGTGTTTTCTAATGATTTGTCTGGTATGCCTCCTGATAGAGATATAAATTTCTGCATTGATTTAGAACCTGGTACGCGTCCCATTTCCATCCCTCCATATCGCATGGCTCCAACGGAATTAAGAGAGCTTAAGGCTCAAATCCAAGAGCTTCTTGATAAAAGATTTATTCATCCTAGTGCTTCCCCATGGGGTGCTCCAGTTTTGTTTGTTAAGAAAAATGATGGTAGTATGAGAATGTGTATAGATTACCGGCAATTGAATAGGGTCACTATTCGAAACAAGGACCCTTTGCCTCGAATAAATGATCTTTTTGACCAATTGCAAGGTGCATCAGTTTTCTCCAAGATTGATCTAAGGTCTGGCTACCATCAGTTAAAAATTAGGCCTGAGGATATGCCCAAGATGACGTTTAGAACCCGTTATGGGTACTATGAGTTTCTAGTTATGTCTTTTGGTTTGACTAATGCGTCCGCCATTTTTATGAGTTCAATGAATGGGGTGTTCAAGTCATTTCTTGTTTCATTCGTCATAGTCTTTATTGATGATATTTTGGTCTATTCAAAAAGTGAGGAAGAGCATGCCGACCATCTTCGTATTGTTGTTGGTGTTCTTGGGAAACAAAGGTTGTATGCTAAATTTTCTAAGTGTGAATTTTGGTTGACTTCGGTTGCATTTTTAGGGCATGTAGTTTCAAAATAAGGGGTAATGGTAGATCCCCAAAAGATTGAGGCGGTTAAGAATTGGGTTCAGCCTAGCTCTGTGATGGAAGTTAGGAGTTTTGTAGGGCTCGCTAGCTACTATCATCGATTTTGTGAAGAACTTTTCCTCTATTGCCACTCACTTGACAAATTTGACCAAAAAGGAGATACCATTTGAATGGAATGAAAAATGTGAGGATAGCTTTCAAAAGCTCAAGACTCTCTTGACCACTGCACCTATCCTAGCACTACCGGTGGAAGGTAAATATTTTATTATTTATTGTGATGCTTCACATTCTGGTTTGGGTGCTGTGTTGATGCAGGATAAGAATGTTATAGCTTATGCCTCGCGTCAATTGAAGGTGCATGATAGGAATTATCCAACACATGATTTGGAGTTGGCAGCGGTAGTATTTGCTCTTAAGATCTGGCGGCATTATCTCTATAGCGTTAAGTGTGACGTGTTTACTGATTATTGCAGTCTGCAACATGTATTCACTCAAAAGGATCTGAATTTGAGACAGCGAAGGTGGCTGGAGTTACTTAAAGGTTATGATGTCACCATTCAATACCATTCGAGTAAGGCTAATGTAGTGGCAGATGCCTTGAGTTGAAAAGCGGTGAGTATTGGTAGTTTAGCTCGCTTGCATGTAACTAAGTGACCTTTGGCTAAGGAAATTCAGACCTTGGAGTCTAAATTCATGCAATTAGGCATCTCAGAAAAGGTGGGGTGTTAGCTAGCATTGAAGTAAGGGCCACATTTATGGAAGAGATCAAGGCTAAGCAATTCGAGGATAAAAATTTGAATGAACTCCAGAAGAAGACTGCGGTTGGTAAGGCATAAGAGACCACTCTTGATGTGGAAGGTGTGTTTAGTTTTAAAGGAAAAATTTTTGTTCCTCGAATTGATGGCTTGATTTAGAAATTATTGATAGAATCCTATGGTTTGCGATATTCCATTCATTTGGGTGTGACCAAGATGTACCGAGATTTGAAGCGAATTTATTGGTGGCCGGGCATGAAGAAGGATATAGCAGAGTTCGTGGCTAAGTGTCAAAATTTTCATCAAGTGAAGTATGAACATCAAAGGCCTATAGGTTTGCTTCAAAGAATGCCAATTCCGAAATGTAGGTGGGAAATGATAGCCATGGATTTTGTGGTTGGTCTTCCCAAGACCGTGGAGAAGTTTGATTCTATTTGGGTAGTGGTTGATAGATTGACTAAGTCAGCCCATTTTATTTCGGTAAGAATAGATTATAATGCCGAACAATTGGCTAAGGTTTATGTGAAAGAGATAGTGAGGTTGCATGGGGTGCCCCTTTCTATCATCTCAAACCATGGTACTCAGTTTACCTCCAAGTTTTGGAGGAAATTACATGATGAATTGGACACACAACTCACTATTAGTACCACCTTCCATCCACAGACGAACGGACAGTCAGAGAGGACTATTCAAGTGTTAGAAGACATGCTGAGGACCTGTGTGATTTATTTTGGAGGGCATTGTGATAAGTTCTTACCTTTGTGTGAGTTCTCTTATAATAATAGTTATTACTCTAGCATTGATATGACACTGTTTGAGGCATTATATGAGAGGGGATGTAGATCACCCATATGATGGTTTGAGGTTGGAGATGTGAAACCATTGGGGGTTGATTTAGTGAAGGATACTCAAGATAAGGTGAGGAGTATTCAAGCTAAGCTTCTAGCAGCCCATAATAGATAGAAGAAGTATGCATATCATAAGGTAAGAGACATGACATTTCAGACCGGTGAGAATGTTCTTCTTAAGGTATCACCCATGAAAGGGGTGATGAGATTTGACAATAAAGGCAAGCTAAGTCCGCAATACATTGGTCCCTTTGAGATTCTTGAATGTGTAGGGCCAGTGGCTTATAGATTGGCTATACCTCCTAATCTATTGGGAATTCATCTGGTATTTTATGTGTCTATGTTGAAGAGATATCACGGTGACTGGGATTATATCATTAAGTGGGACTCAATTGTGCTAGACAAAGACCTCCAATATGAGGAAGAAAATATTACAATTATTGACTGTGATGTCCGAAAGCTGAGTACCAAGGAGATTAAGTCCGTGACAGTTCAATGGAAGCATCATCCAGTTGAGGAAGCTACTTGGGAAACCGAGAGGGATATGTGAGACAAGTATCCCCAATTGTTCGCCGATTCAAGTACTACTCAATTCCTTCTTTAGCCTATTTTTCCTAAGTTTTGTCACTCGGGGACGAGTGATGGGTAAATTGGTATCTATTATAATGACCAGGTTCTGTCGTTATAAAAAAGCCAACGGGGAAAATTTTTGGGTTGGAAAACTTTTTTGTAGTAACTTGGAATTTTCCAACCTAGTCCAGATTTGGATGAAATCAGAGTCATTAACATCTAGGGAAATTTGGTAACAATTGGGTGATCTAATTATGAATTTGATCGCATGAGTAGATAGATACGTTGTTAAGGAACCGATACGACTTTACGAAATTGAATTTGGGCGAGTAGAACTCCCAGAATTGATCTTAGCGTGAACGGGTAGTTTTTGAGTATCGTTTGTTGAAGGTGTGTTGTGAAATGGGGTCTTGGAATTATTAATTTTGCTCACTGGTTCCGTGCAAGCAGCTGAGGCAAGATTTCTGCCGCCAGGGCGGGTCCGCTATAGCGGGGTGAGTGTTGCCATGGCGGGGCAGACGTGACTTAAAGTCGGAAATAAACTCCAAAAACATTTTATTCTACAATTTTCGAATTTTAGAGCTAAGGAACGAACCCAGGGGTTTTCTTGATAGTTTTTCACCATTCTTGAGGCTAAACGTAAGATTTTAACTCTCCAAATATATTTTGCGATCCGTAGAACGTAATCTAATGGATAATTATAGATGGGGAAGGGTTTTGATCTGGGAATTATGGTGGGAAAAGCCCTAATCTGGGTATGAGGTTCATGGGTATGCTCTAGGGTTGATAGAATTGTTACTAGTTCGGGTAATTAGTTATTGTTTATTGATTTCCGTGTTATATTGATCGTTTGTAGACTAAAAACAAGCAGAACAAATCTGGAAAGGGAAGAATCAAGTTTCTTAGGGGATTCAAGCTTGTTTCGAGGTAGGTGATGGTTGAGATTTCATTATTATATGATATATGTTTGTTCTTCCTTCATTATAATACGTGTATGTATGCGAATGTTGCACTATTGATCACACTAGTTGTAAATGAGATAGATAAATGATGAATGCCATGAATCATGACTTGATTGTATGATTACGAGAATATACTTGTGATTGTGATTGTGGCTTGTTGAATGGATCGGGTGTTGCAATCCGACACACTAACTTGGATCGGTTGCCACGTTCCAGCATAAATATGGGATCGGTTGCCACGTTTCAGCATAAATATTGGATCGGGTACCACGCTTTGGTATGTTAACTGTTTGGGTTTGGGTTCCATGAGAGGACCAATGAGTTGATATAATTGTGTATCTTGAGAAATGTGAAATTGTACGTTCTTCGTAAATGATGATGATATTGTGTATGTTCGGTGTATGCATGTTATTATTATGTTTTATTGACTTATATAAATTGCACTTAGTGGGATAGCCGCGTGATCCTATCAATACACTGTGGTTGTGTACTGATACTGCACTTGATCTTTCTTTGTTTAGTAAAGGGCATCTTCAGGCGGCTATTGACAGACCTCGCTTAGAAGATCAGTGATCGTCGATCACATTCAAGGCTGAGCCAGTTCTTCCAGGCTGCCATGAGTTCTCTTTCTGTCTCTGTCCACATTTCGGACTTGTACTTTCTAGTTAGTTATTAGTTCATTAGTTTGGGGTTGTAACCCTTCTTGTTTAGACTTATGGATCTTGTTAGAGTTTTGGTATATTGACTTTCAGGTTCTAGGCATTTACTTCCGCATATGTTTTAGTTGTTAGACTTTTGGAGTTTATGGGAACTCTATTTTCTTTCCTAGTATTTAAACTTGCTTCCGTACCTTTAAATGCTTGGTTTCGTATTAATGGTTCTCCCACCGGAGGGTTAGTGTGGGTACCAATAAGGATGGTCTGGGTCGTGACAAATATTATATTAAAGAGTACTTATTATATATATTTAATGATAAAAAGCTTCACATAACATACATTCATCATCTTAAAAGAATCTTAATTCCTCTGGTGGTGACTTGCCAAATGATAGATAACGTAAACACTAATATTTAATAGAGGATTTATATGATTTAATCAAATCTTATTAATTGTTAAACTTTTTTATTTCCTTCGGTTAACAATTAGTATTAATGATGGATTTAAGTTAAATTCTTGTATAAATGAACATTAAGAATGTATTTGATTCTCAATAGTCATTGAATGGAATAATAGTTGATAACTACAAAGGCATGTAGAAATTTTCTTTTGCAGTCAAATCGGGGCCATTTAATCATCTTTGTATACTCATTTTGGTACGGTTACATACTATATATCACATTTTTGGACCTAAGAACATAAAGTTTAATCATTACTTTAATTACCAAATCAAGTTTTGTTGTCCAAATTTTGAAGGTTCATGAAATGTCTAATCATTTTATATAAGATAAAGAAGTTATTTAAATAGATTAACAGTTCATATATTTCAAATTATATATTTTTTTGTTGAAAAATTTGTGATACTCATTACAATGTGATTTGATATAACTCATACCTTATATAATATTTTCACGAAACTCACGTGCGAAGCGCATGTCTAGAACTAGTTATTAAAATAAAAACAAAGAGATAATATATGGTCTAAGACCCAAAAGTGGCCCACAGGAAAGAAACAACAAAAAAATAAAACAAAAAATTAAAGAGGCAATAAGTAACCAATTTGGAAAATGGTTCTCAAAATTCCCAAAATTGGTCTGTCCGACATTCCTCAAAATCACACCAGATGAGGCTTCATCTTCTCTGATAGAATATCGGCCTAATGTCTTCCTTCATTAGCATCGACTCCAATAGACCACCTAAAATCATCAATACACCCAAGTTCGGAGTGTACTTGCGTATACGTCAAAGACGCCATGATTCAGCACCCAAGAAGACTTCTTCAACTTGATGAGTGAACATCTTAGCTGGGATCAAGCTGCATGATGGAGGCGACCACACACCAATCACTCTTTGTAAGGAATCTATTGGACTTCCATTTCAGTTCACACCAATATTAAAGCATTATTCTCCGTAAATCATCAATCTTGCACGGGATGAGATCTGTCGATGCTAATACCACCGTGTATGATTTCAGATCTAGAGAGGTAAGTATCCTAATATCGATCTCATTGCATAATTGAAAATACACAATACTTTACTAAGCTTTGATGGTGACTTTATTTCTTTCTTGTTGTAGTGTAGTATCATTGTCTTGATATTATTCCCTTGTAATTGTTCGTGTCGTAGCCCTGCGTATCAACTTGTAATTTGTGCATCTGTGGTAAATCCACTATTTTGCATCTTTTTTATTCTCAAATTAGAGATTTGATTCTTTTCCAATTGAATGAGGGCTTGTGCTTGTTGTGGTAACTCCTATATGTGGAAATCTTTCTGTATATCTATACCTGCAAAATGAATAACATTATTAGTTAAAAAATTGGCAAGTTTATTCCCTTCTCTGAAAGTGTGAACCACCTCCACATTCCTATTGTGCATTGAAAACTTTATGTTTCTCACATCCATAGCAACAATCCAAGGAACCTCCCAAACCCCATCCAGAATTTTCTTTGTAATCAATGAAACAATTTCTATAGTTAATGGTAGACATCTTTTTGAACATAGTAATCCATACCTTGTTTAACTGCTTTTATTTCAGCTTCAATTGCTGAAACTTCTCCTATTTTATGTGATTCAACATATACCAAATAACTTTCATCATTCCTAATACAAAATGCCAATGCACTAAGACTAGGATTTTCTTGGCGACACCTATCAATATTACATTTGAGACTCCCTAAGGAATGGAGTTTCCAAGTCACCACCTTGCAGCAGTTTAAAGGAGCATATTCTTCTAATTTTTAACAATTAGTGGCCAAGAATTAGCTATTTCATTCAACCATGGATATCTAACTTTAGCCAAAAATAAAATCATTCTATTCACATCTAGGATCAAAGTATGTTTAGACATAGAACCACCATTTCTAATAATATTTCTTCTCTTACAAATGAACCAAATAATAAAAGCAAGGACTACCTTGAACAAAGGTTTTAACTTTGAGAAACAATCAACTTTCCATCATGAATCAATGACTTGTCTTAGTTGCATTAGGGGTCCTACAATAGCCAATGAAACACCTAATATCAAGTAATGCATAAATACTAGCTAAAATATCATAACTTACCAATCATTGCATTCGGGGAGCCCTCATGATCTTGTCGAGCCCGAAGTGCATAAAACCTATTCTGTTTCTAACCACCATTGAACCTGAGGAAGGGTAAGGTTGAGCCCATCAACGATTATCTCTCTCATTCTTAGCGATCGAAGGAAAATCTCTTATCTTATGATCCATTTATCCACAACCAAAACATGCATTTGTATTGGCTAAACACTCACTTCTATGGATTTTTCCACACCTTTGAAACTCGGGTACCATTTGCTCACTAGAAACATTACCTTAGGAACGATTACCTCCACCGGACCTTGAATGTGAGAAATTATGATTATCCTTTCTTGCCCTCTTTGACTCCCTAGTTTTCTCCTTAAGCTTCTCTTCTTCTATTTTTGTGCATGAACTATCAAACGGGATACATCCATCTCCTTAACAAGAATGATGGTTAGGCATTCTTTGACCACCAAGTTGGAAGCACCCGACACAAACTTACTCATACTTGCCCTTGAATCGGCAACCATAGTTTGAGCATATTTAGACAATTATATGAATTTCAAAGCATACTCCTTCACACTCATATTCCCTTGACGAAGGTTAATGAACTCAAATACCTTTGCCTCCCTCATCTCAAGGGGAAAGAACATGTCACGCCCTGAGGCTACTCCTAGAAGTAACACGGGACCTAGGATCATGAATGACCCAGGCTAACCCTGAGTCTAGCATATATCAAGCATACTGAAAATGACTAAGTAAGACATGTACTAAGCGGAAGTTAAAGACAGTGGATATCTGAACTAGGGAAAAACCCAACAAGTTTGAATATATATGATATAGTAATAAGAGCTCAGTGATGACTAAAATAACACTTAAAAACTCGAACTTAATCTACTATTATGTCTGAAAAGTCTCTACTGAATTGAGTTGCTGGGACATGCCCCCTGCTAACCTTAATAAAACTGAAAACTAGAAATAAAGACTAAGATAGAAAACATGTCTATTAACCTCGAAATATGAGGACTCAGTACAATTAAAGCTACTAAAGTCGAATCGAGAATCTATCTAAGTGTGATCTGGATGCTGAGTGCCTGAACCTACATCATGAAACGATGTAGCGCAAAGTATGTGTCAATACTTGGAATGTACTGAGCATGCATTATATAGATATGATAAGCTAAACAAAGTATATAAGTTGGACAATGCATAACAGAACAATGATATATTCTAAACAAGGACATAAATATGTACTGAAGTATAACTAAAAACTAAGCAATGCAATGACCAAATACTAATCATGAAAGTAACATGTTGAACTGTATATTGATGTAAATGCTGAAACCTGGTCAATGCACTAAGAGTCTCACTATGGGAGCTACTATTAACCGACATAAACCACGTGAGCTAAACATAGAGTTCGATGTATATGCCCCATCCAGAGGACCCAATATGCCTTGCTAGGGGTATAGAGGCATGACTGTGGCGTGATCACTAAAATTGATGCCTAACAGAGGGGACTTATAAACCTACGCAGGCACGTAGTTCTAGGATTTTGAGGGTACGCTGAACCTTAGTCCAACTCGGTGCTAAGTTTATTGAATATTCATGAAGCTAAAATACACTAAATACTGAGTAACTCAAAACTGACATGCTAGCTGAGAATGCAACATTTATTTACTGTGAATATAACATTCAAAATTTGAAGCATGAATTTCTGTCTGAATGTCCTAACAAGTATAAATCATGAACTAGGATAAATTTACACAAGCTAGAGTTCTGAGTTCTAAGCAAGGAATTATACTAAATTATCAAGAAACAAGTTATTTAGATCAAAGGAACCATAATCACAATAAATCTTGAAAATCTAAAAACCCTAGGTTTGAACAGTTTATGAGTATATGAAGAACTAACTGAATTTTAGGTACCTAATGGGTGAAAGGAACCCACTAGAGAAATTCCACATACCTGGCGACGAAAGCTAAAGAGAAATTCTTTGGATTTTGGGGCTGAACTTTGAAGAACACATCCGCTTGTTCTTGGAAGAAACTGGTGACTTTTCCTCGTATTATTGCTCTAAGTTGTGTGATTTTTTGGAGAATGAGGGTTCTAGGTATGTCTGACTAGGTTATTAGGCTTAGATTGAGTAAAACGACGTATTTTAAGTGTCCAACACATAAGGGGGAAGATAAAGACAACCCTGACTTAAGGCTGATGAAGTGCCACTCACGAGGGGACTAACAGACCGTCGTTTAAACCACTGCCTGTCAGTTGGGTCGTGGTTGTGGCCCTGCCCAACATGGCTCTACTTCAACAAGCATAAATTTTTACTCCGAGCTTGGATTTTAGCAAACTTGGTGGCGTTTGAAAGTGAAATCAATTATCTTTAATTTGATAGGTCATGGGCCATCTAATTCATTTAGTTCTAAAATATATGACTGTTTGAAGTTGATCCAATATCCTTTATTTCCAAATAACTGCCGACCCTCACTAACGGTCAGACCTACAGTCCATAGGTCCAACCACGGACCGTACTGGTCGGCCGTAGGTGGGATCAGAAATGTCTATATCTTTGGCCCCAAAGACGGGATCCCACCTACGAAACATGGGTCCATCGAAAGACAGTGGACTACGACTATAGGTCTCATATTCTTGGATCCGAGGTGTTACAAAACAAATTAAGAAAAGCAACCGTAAATTTCTCCCAATCAAGAGGACCCGTGTCAACCTCCCTCTCTTCCTTCCATTGTTCAAATCAAGTTTGAGTAACACCCTTAAGTTGATAAGTGGCCAACTCTGCCTTCTCAACCGAAGTCACACCCATAATTCCCGATTAGCTTGTAAACCTCATCAATGAACTCTTGAGGATCTTGGACAACTTTAGACTTAAGAAATTCCGGAGGATTCATCCTAGTAAAACCCCTCACTCTAGTTGTCGTCGTACCCATATTTGGGTTCACAGGAGACACAACCTCCCTATTTTCTTGAGTCGTCATAGCCTAGGCTAATGCGTGAAATGCGGCTTGAAACTCATCATTAGACACTTGCATGGCCAAAGGACCGATTGACACTTGGGGAACCTCTTGTCTCACATTTTCATGAACATTCCATCTCACAGAATTCCTTTGTGGAGGCATATTCTATAAAGCATAAACAAGTGTTACGAGAGGAGGATTTTTTTAGAGATAAAATATATGGCACGACTTTAGAGTAATGATAGAAGTGAAATTTCTTAAGCATCTTCTAATTACCTATTCATAAATATAACGTGCTTTGAACTCATGAACACGACTCTACTCGACGTGGCTTATGAGACATCCTAACACTTTTCTAAACTTGTGCTCTAAATGCCAAGTTTGTCACAACCCAAAGTACACCCTAGATGTGACATGGCGTATAAGACCCTGAGAGACCCTACACAAGCTACTTAGCATACATCATACAAGACAATAAAAATAAAGATTAGAAAATATAATATTTTAAACATCAAAAGATTTAGCAAAGTGGAGGTTTAAATAAGTTTTAAAAGTGATCTACTACATCATAAGGAAGGTAATTGGGACGTAACCCGTACATCACATACAAGCCTTAAACAAAAATGACATAAAGCAATAAAAAAGTCTCGGTCCTCGGAACATGAGGACGCACCAATCTTCCAAAACTCAGAAGGATCAACTAGCAACGGAGGGAGAAGAATCATCAAGCCCTACATTAGTGAAACAATATAGGCACAAGTATGTATTATTATATGGAATATACTAAGTATGAGGGGAATGCAACAAAACATGAGACGTGATCAGAAGGGGACATAATCAAAAACATGATGTGCATGACCAATTTTAAACATAGTAAAATCATTAAAAAAATCATAAATCATTGATACGGTCAATGTATTTTTAAATTATAAAGAAGCTTCATAAAATATTAGTAATTAACTTAGTTCATTTTTTGGAAAGTTTACCATTAACTGACATAGACCATGTGAGATATAACATGGAATCTAATGTATGCCTCACAAAAAAAAAGGGGTGTCCTCACTTGACAAGGTAAGGATATGAAGTCTGAACTAAAGTGGATCCGCTGACTAATGTCTACCTAAGACCATCATCCTGTGGTGGTACATAGTTTATGAGACATGGGTAATCGCCGCTAGTCCACTCCGTGCTAAGTATAAATCCACGGAATAGTCATTAATCACATTCATATTATCATCCATGGAAAAGTACAATTATGATACTAATCCAAACTAGAAACATCATAGAGTAGCTCCTTAGACCATGCTTGAGAAAACCTTTCGCCATCTATGATCTTTTCATAATAGCTTTGTAAGACCCATAATCATTAAAATCATACTAAAAAACCCTACTATTAGTGAAAATAGTTTTAAAAGTGTGATCTATAATCATTGATGACATATCCAGATACCATACTAATCAAGACCTAATTTAGGAAAATAGCCCAAAAGCATTAAGGGTAAATCTAAACGTCATTTATGTCCTGTGGCCAAGTTTTATAGAATATATAGATACCTTCTTCTATAATCTTACATAATTTAGACACATTAATTTCATGAAAATATGAATGATTTCCTAAAATTATAGTCATAGGTTCAAGCTTCTTCATAAATTCATGTAAGTTAGGGTTTATAGTCAAAATTCATAGACCAATGCATGAGTTCACATGAAATTAGTTGAAAAGCATCTAATTAAGTACAAATCATCAAAATATTGTTATAATCAAGTAATTGAATTCATACAAATAGAACCCATGAGAAATTGAGAGAAAACCTAATTAATTTTGGGAAATTAAATTGGAGAATTGAAGAAACTTTGGGTACTCAATGGGTGATTGGAACCCATTGATGAAATCCCTACATACCTTGATTGAAGCCCTAAGCAATGATGAAGAAAGGATACTTGAACTTGAAGAACCCTAGCTTCTTCTTCTTCCATGATCTACTGAAAATATTTTTGGAGAGAACCTTGGAGAGAACCTTGGAGAGAATTTAGGAATTTGGTCAAGTTTAGAGAATTTAGGAGAATGAATTGAAATTGTTAGTCTTTAAGACTTAATTCATTATTATAAATCTTGAAATAGTGTTTAAACGACGTAGTTTAGGTACCAAACACTTTGAGGAAATACTAAAATGACCCTAACTTAAAATCTGACTTGGTGCCTCATGGCAGAGGCTTCACGGACTGTCTAAGGCTTCACGGTCCGTGAAACACTTCACGGGTCGTATAGACGGTAAAATTTCACCTACCCAATAGGGCTTTACTAAAATGGACATAACTTTTTACTCCGAATTCAAAATGAGGCAAACTTGTTGGCGTTGGAAAGAGGACTTAAAGACCGTTAGTTTGATAGGAAACTGACCGCCTACATCATGATGTGCTATGAGATATGATTATTTGAAGTTTATCCAAAACTTAAAACTGGTGAATTCCCTTTCATGAACAGCTTCATGATCCGTGCAAAGCTTCACGACTTGGTCCTCTGCTCGTGCAACTCCAAACGACCCCTGAAACCCTTCGTAACAAGACCTTCAAATTTAACTTTCACCACTATTGGTGGTACGGACCGTGACACCCTCTACGGGTTGTACAACCTTTTGTATGCATGCACTTGTACTGAACTGAAGCCTTTTATCTTTTTCTATTCCAAGTTCCATGATTTTTGATGTGTTACATCTGTCTAGTTTTTTATTGGTAATTGTGTGTTAACAAGTCATAAGTAATTGAGTGTTGTAATACAAGAGTATATTACTCCAATCCCAGTAGTATAAATTTCTTGAGGTATAATATTTCTTAAGCAATTGCTACTTGACATTATTTTGATTGTCATACTTCCAAACTGATAAGTGTTTCCATTCTTCTATCTAGTTGTTGACTATGTGTCAACAATTTTAAATTAATAGGTTGTTCCAAATCAAGAAGTATAATTTTTTTTAAAGTAATTACTACTAAACATTATTTTTACCGGCGTAGTTCCAAATTGACAAATATTTTCATTCTTCTTTCTAGTTGTTGAGTGTGTGTCAGCAATTCATAAGTAACTGATTGTTGTATCCAAGAATAGATTCCTCCAATCCAAGAAGTATAACTTTGTTGAATTGGACTCTTCTATTAAAAGACCTACTTAAACAAATCTTTTTTATTTTCGTTACCCTTAATCCTCTCTTTTTTGTTACCCCCAATGCTCTCTTTTTTGTTACCCCCAATTCTCTTGTTTTTTCATTACCCCCAATTCTCTCTTCTATGGTTGATGTTATCGCTGAACAAAAATATTCACCTTTCTATTGAAGAATGTAGCGATTTCCGTCTATGTTGGACCAGTAATGCTGATTTTTTTCTTGTTTTAATTTTTATGACATCTTTCGGTTAATCAACCATAGGGAGCCTGAATCATAATAGTTGTATTGGTCAGAAAGTAAGGTATGTAAGGAAATTTGTTTTCCTATTTCTTTGGCATGAATCCAACACTCATATAAACCTACTGGGGCTCGTAGTTCTGGGACTATGAGGGTAGTGTACAATACAACATAACTAAAATATATTGAATAGCTCAATATTCTGACATGCTAACTGAAAATGCAACATTTAAGTACTGATAATGAAACATTTGAAATATGAGGCAGACATATCTGTTTAAATTGACCTAGCAAGTGTAATTCATGAACTAAAGAAATCTACACAACTAAGGTTCTGGATTTCATGCAAGGATTAAGCCACAATGTTATGAAACTATGATAATTTGATTAAGGATACTATAACAGCTAAATCGCATCAATTATCTAAAGTTCTAGAAACCCTAGGTCTAAACAAGAGATATAGAATCAAGAATCTGAATGAATTCAAGGGACCTAGTGGATGAAAGGAATCCACTAATGAAATCCCACATACATGGTGATGAATTTCACGGAGAAATCTTTTGATTTCGGAGCTGAAACTAAAGAAAACTTGTTGCATTCTTGGAGGGGGCTTGGTGGACTCTTTTCTCCTCTTTTGCTCTAAGTTTGATCAATTTTGGTGAATGAATCTCTTAGGGTAAGTTCTGATTTAGTTACTAGGCTTAAATTGACCAAAACTACGTAGTTTAGGGTTAAACGATGTAGTTTAGGTGTCCAACACATAGGGGAAAAGACCAAAACGACCCTAACTTAAAAGCTATCTGGGTCACCGACGAACCTGACCAACGGATCGTACGTCGACTAACGGTCCATCCTATCATTTGTCGATTGGCTATTAGAAAAGGGTGTTGTGGGTCATGATCCATGGACCTGTACCATAGACCGTGGTCCCACCTACGGTTCGTAGGTCCCGTCGTGGGTCATGCCATTTCTGGAAAATTTCTAGAAGAGTTGAGGTGAACAACCACGGACCCCAACTACGGTCCGTGGGGCAACTTACGGTCCGTAGGTGGTCTACGTTGGTGGCACCTGCAACTTTTGAAAATCTACAATTTATCTTTTTTTGAATATGCATGTTACAATAGGGCTTCACAAAAACAAGCATAACCTTTTACTATGAGCTTGGATTTTATAATAACACAGTGGAGTTTGAAAAATGATTCAATTATCTATAATTTGATAGGTCATGGGACACCTAATTTTTATAAAAAAAAGATATGACTGTTTGAAGTTGACCGAAAAGCCATTTTCCTCTAAATAACTATTGACCCTCACTTACGGCAAGACCTACGGTCCGTAGGTTAAACCACAGACCGTATTGTTCGAAGTTAATTATTCTAATTCATTACCTAATTATTCTAATTCATTTTTAGGAGTTAATTGGAGGTAAAAATCATATTTTAACCAGTTTAGAAAAGTTGAAGCTTCACGCTATGGCTTTGAGAAAAGAGAAAAGAGAAAAGAGAAAAGAAGAGAAAAGAGAATAGAAAAAGCAAGATTCGCCAAGAACGATCGATTTTGGTTGTGGATTTCACCAAGGAATTGATCCTACAAGGTATGTGAGTCTTTCATAGCGTTGGGTTCGTTCACCCACGTGCCAAAAATGCTTAGTTCAGCGAAATTTGTCCTAAAAGAGTTTGAAAGTTGATGTTCTTGATAAGTATTCTTGAATTTGAATGTCGTTCTTGAATTGTGTTGAATTGAGGAGTTTCTGAGATCTTTACGTTGAGTTTTAGAGTTGTTTTGAGTTAGGTTCTTGAGTACATATGCTGGGTATCTGAATCTAAAATGAATTTAAGAACAATAGTCGAGTTTAGGGAATTGGGGCTGGAAAATGAAGAAGGAAAAGTCGAGCAGGTTTTGGCACGCAAGTCCGCGTCGCGGACTTGCTCCCT